>JAVTVY010027815.1:0-105384 GCA_036873755.1 Hanleya hanleyi
TTTTATTAAGTCATGACATGCTGGATAGGGTGTGACAGAAATATAAATACTTTAAACATGTGAGTATATAAATGCCAAAGAAAAATACCCAGAATTCTTTTGATCCTGCTCACACTGCATGTGCTTCCTGTCGTCTGCTATTTGGTTATCAATACATCTCAAATTCCATCCAACTTTGAATTGTGTGGTCCACCATTTCTTAGTTGAAATAGCATTTGGAACTGGAGTGTTGGAGTCCTGATAATTCACTCAACTACATTTCATGGAATTATTTAGGAATAAATTCACTAGGGATAGTTAATAGGCCAGCATTTTAGCAGAGTTCATTTCGACCAAGGGACATATTTCGGAATTTTGGCAGTTCCTTCACCTGTTTGTTATTTTATATTTTATGGTTGACCAACCGGTATTAGTGAGTTTATATGCAGTTGCATTGTAATTGAATTAATAACTAGGACTTATACCAATTTATAATATCTGTATTACTAGCTGGGTGATATTGCAACTGCATTCCTCTTTCTCAATATAAATACATATACATTTTATATTTTCTTTTCTCCAGTTTTGCATTTTTTTAAATCTAATAGTACTCTATTCTCATAGTTTAAATTTTCTGTTAAAATGACAAGTACCTTAATTTATTTTTTGAAAAAAATAAATGTTTTATTTATTTGACATAATTCTCTGGTTTGTATTTTCGATTTCAAAAATACCTTTACGAATTATTTTTAATTATTTATCAAACGATGTTCATCATAGGAGGTCTTTTTAAGTCCAGACTCATCTGGAATTCGAGTTTGATGCTCTGACCGGTCTTTTAGGTCTTGGAATGTGGCATCTCATGTTCAAATGTTAGCAGTGTTGTGATCTACAATGTCTTCCGTAAAACAATTTGTTTTACACCCTCACTATTAAATATTCAAAGTGCTCACTGGAAGCAATATCAAGTGAGTCTCTTCACTGCACTAATTGACTAAAGGGACTATGCATGTGTGAAAATAATATGTAGTGGCTAGGAGATGATTCTTGAAAAATAATCTGCACTTGGACAATACTATGACGTCACAGGTGTCGTTAAATGACTCGGATATTGGTACTCTCCATGTGAAGGATTGGTGTCTGGTGAAGTATGACCAAGATGTGTACCCTGGTGAAATACTCGGTATCGTCGAGTATTTCATATCCGCGATGATCCATACAGGAGCAGGCCATACCTACACCCTGTGATTCTGTTTATTACCACCGGGAACAAATTGTTAGAAAGTTAGATGGTCCAGTTCCTTCAAACAGTTGCTCGTCTTTCACATTTCCAGAACTTCCTTAAGCATGTTAATTGCGTCCTTCTCTGAGATGAACATAAAATGTACAAAGTTCTGTTCAGTTATACTGTATCTGAGATCTGTTTTTATGGCACAACATAATTTTATGGTTTGTGGTGTTTAATGTTCACTAACATTCAAACTTTGGTATCCTCAAATGAGAGGTAACGCGAGTGACGAGACATGGAAGATATTCGAGCAAGCTGTTACACATTGGAACAACTTAGTGGATTCCTAATTGCATTGTTATTTCAAGAGGTCTACAGGGTATTCAGAGATCCACTAAATTGTCATCTGTGTGTAAAGGCTTGAGCTTAATTCAAGAATGAAGTTATGGCTAAAATTTCCATGTCCTTTTTGCTGTAACGCGAGTGACGAGTACGCAAACTGGAATTAAATAAAAGTCTTTAATGCAATTACAGCACTTTAAATTTGTATGAATACTTTAGGGCCCAAGTTGTCTTTATGCATTATGTGTGCATGTATACTTTCTTTGTTGGAGGCAGGTGTGGTATAATATAACCAATGTGGTGAAAAAATGTAACGCGAGTGACGTGGAATTGACCTAATGTGGAAATCATCTACTCTGAACAAATAACCAAACTGACAACTCTCACTTCTATATCTAATGTGGAAATCATCTACTCTGAACAAATAACCAAACTGACAACTCTCACTTCTATATCTAATGTGGAAATCATCTACTCTGAACAAATAACCAAACTGACAACTCTCACTTCTATATCTAATGTGGAAATCATCTACTCTGAACAAATAACCAAACTGACAACTCTCACTTCTATATCTAATGTGGAAATCATCTACTCTGAACAAATAACCAAACTGACAACTCTCACTTCTATATCTAATGTGGAAATCATCTACTCTGAACAAATAACCAAACTGACAACTCTCACTTCTATATCTAATGTGGAAATCATCTACTCTGAACAAATAACCAAACTGACAACTCTCACTTCTATATCTAATGTGGAAATCATCTACTCTGAACAAATAACCAAACTGACAACTCTCACTTCTATATCTAATGTGGAAATCATCTACTCTGAACAAATAACCAAACTGACAACTCTCACTTCTATATCTAATGTGGAAATCATCTACTCTGAACAAATAACCAAACTGACAACTCTCACTTCTATATCTAATGTGGAAATCATCTACTCTGAACAAATAACCAAACTGACAACTCTCACTTCTATATCTAATGTGGAAATCATCTACTCTGAACAAATAACCAAACTGACAACTCTCACTTCTTCTATATCTAATGTGGAAATCATCTACTCTGAACAAATAACCAAACTGACAACTCTCACTTCTATATCTAATGTGGAAATCATCTACTCTGAACAAATAACCAAACTGACAACTCTCACTTCTATATCTAATGTGGAAATCATCTACTCTGAACAAATAACCAAACTGACAACTCTCACTTCTATATCTAATGTGGAAATCATCTACTCTGAACAAATAACCAAACTGACAACTCTCACTTCTATATCTAATGTGGAAATCATCTACTCTGAACAAATAACCAAACTGACAACTCTCACTTCTATATCTAATGTGGAAATCATCTACTCTGAACAAATAACCAAACTGACAACTCTCACTTCTATATCTAATGTGGAAATCATCTACTCTGAACAAATAACCAAACTGACAACTCTCACTTCTATATCTAATGTGGAAATCATCTACTCTGAACAAATAACCAAACTGACAACTCTCACTTCTATATCTAATGTGGAAATCATCTACTCTGAACAAATAACCAAACTGACAACTCTCACTTCTATATCTAATGTGGAAATCATCTACTCTGAACAAATAACCAAACTGACAACTCTCACTTCTATATCTAATGTGGAAATCATCTACTCTGAACAAATAACCAAACTGACAACTCTCACTTCTATATCTAATGTGGAAATCATCTACTCTGAACAAATAACCAAACTGACAACTCTCACTTCTATATCTAATGTGGAAATCATCTACTCTGAACAAATAACCAAACTGACAACTCTCACTTCTATATCTAATGTGGAAATCATCTACTCTCACATCCATGTTACTCCAAAATTGGACTCAACAGTGAAAATGTTTTGTTCAGTTTTGTTTAGTATTTTAAAGTTTTGTCTATCTTTTATACATGTACATGACTTGCATGGTCGGCTGATGCGAAAAATTAACAAACCGTGAAACGTTTTGGGAAAAGTCCTGTAGCCCTCTATAAGATGACTCAATCTGGAACATGCAACTCTGTCCCAGTTCTGAAACAATTGGAAGATTGTTTAAAACATGTCAATTTGTTGATTAGTTTGTTTAAAATAAGAGGAAACATATGTAAGGTGTTCAATCCTTGTATCAAAATTCAATGAGTTGACCAACAACTTTTTTGACAAAATTCAATCAGTGGCTCTAATAAACTTGATCACCCACTAAAATCATTAAAATAACAAAGAAATAATGTATTATATGCATGATTTTGAACCATTTTGTCAACTTCATGTTCTAATAAATTTGATCACCCCCAGATTTTAAGTTGGGAAATTTCACGTCCTTTGATTGAATTATTAGAGAAATTACCGTAACAGCAAAATATATATGTACAATAAACCTGTAGGCTGTATATTATATGTTATTAATCGATTGTTTTCGTATTGCCTTCGTATTGACCTGAGGGTCGCTGTATTGGCCCGAGGCCGCAGGCCGAGGGCCAATACGGCGACCCGAAGGTCAATACTAAGGCTATACGAAAACAATCGATTCATAATATTTTTATTAATTGACATTTACTGGCCGTGTTCTTGTTTTTCCGAGCTTGAGTGGCAGCATCCGTTTCTTGATCTGTAACAGGTTTAAATCGTTTTAAATCATATCCACATATCTCCTCAAGCTCTAAAATTCCACCCACGAACCCTTGAATAATACGCTCTGCGCTCGCCATCGCGCTGAACAAACAACACTGCTGTCGTCTGTTTCTCCAGTCGTCGGTCCTTACTGCTAGTTACGGCTGCACTCGTTGACCTCGGCCAATACAACATTCAACCCAGCCAATACAGCTTTCAACTCGGCCAATACAACTCGGCCAATACAAGTCGAGTTCGACATGACGTATGGACAGGCCATTTTACACTGTATTCGGGTAATAACATACACAGTCAATTAATAAATACATGTACCTGTGGTTTGACGATAATCGTTGGAACATCACTTGAATTCAAATGGAGAAGTCAGTGTGCTCTATCTTTCCTGCTGATTCTATTTACAGTCTTGTACAACTGATGCAAAACATTTCTGTTGCATCTCATTTTCTCCCAAATAAACGTCTCGTTATTTTGAATTACTTTCACATTTGGTGTTAAGATAATTGCTTTTTACCCTTGGCCATTTTGGCCTCGGGGTATTGTCGTCGCCATGTACGTCCATTACTGCATGTTAGGCAAAACCGCTTGAGACACAACCACCAAATTTTTAACATTATTTATCTAGTGCTAAGTCAGATGCCTATCGAAAGTGGCGCCCCTCGGCCCATATTTTACAGAATTATGCCCCTTTACAGATATATTAATTTCTATTTCTGTCCTACATGTATATGCTTGAATGTAATCAACTATATCTGCAGAACTGTAATACTTAGCATGCTTAGTTCTATACTCCATACACTGATCTGTTGATACATCCATACACTGCAAATTGTAAATTACCTTTAGCTTGATCATCCCACATAGTACTATCTCTTCCCCAATTCACACTACGCATGGGTCTCAATCACTTGGGGGAAAGCCGAGGGGTTTTGATTAGATCAATCTCATGATCCTAGCTGGCTCTGCAAAATTTACTGTTTACTTCAATACCTTTCAATGGTTAATCACTGGTGAACAATACCAAAGAGAACCTATGTTTTAAGATGGAATGCTTGGATATAGCCAAAAAAAAATAATGCAGGGGCATCAGTGTTTCTTCAAAATTGAGTAAGGGGTGGTGGAGGGGGGAGAAGTGTTGATCAATAGGCGAGGAGGGGGGAGGGGGTTAGTGTAAGCCTTCAGTAAGCATTACTTGACACTCAGTGAGAAATTCTAGACTGTCACACAGTTTGGCTTATTCCAGCAGATCAGTTGGAGTGGACTAAATTACATGTAATGAAATTATTCCAATAAAAGGATACCATACATGTATATCAAACACTTCAGGAATACCTGAAATAAGCATTACTTAAGGCTTTGAGGAATTCCAGAAAGTCAATTTCTTTGAGATGCCCTGCAGATGAATTTTCCAAATTTTGGGCCATTTTGGCAATTCAAATTCAGGACAGCTCTCAGAAAATATCTCTTTCACCATGCTTCTGATGCCTCGATCTCGATTCCACAAGAACAATCAAGAGTTCAAAGATCAAGAGAATGTAGATTATTTTACACTTACAAGATGGATCCACAGCATACATGTATGGAGAAAAAATGTTCTAATTACAGGATCTACAATTTAATTATCGGCATGTATCAGAATTATTGATTAAGTACATGTACTGTCCCTCACCAAATTAGTAGGGTAGTTTACCCCCACCTGTGGATTGGTCACGAGTGAGTGATTAGAGGGGTAATCGTGGGTCTGAAGGTCAGGCTGACAGCACTTGTCTGGGGACAGCCTGTCTACAGTGGGCTGTGGGGACTTTTGTCACAGCCACATAACAACAAAGGGCCCAGCGATGAACCTGGTTTAAGAGTGTCCATCCGAATAATCCAACCCTACAGTTGAATTAATTGAGCATGTGCCTCAAAGAGGAACTGTTACTCGATCTCATTGTTGTCTCCCCTTGTCTGAATATTTTAAAGGAAAATATCAGCAGATGGTGTCTGGGCTTGTGTCGGCTATTATACTTGAGGTCGCCAGAGCTAATTGTCAGGACACTCTGTTCCATAGGCCGTAACAATTGTCCGAATTTCTTGACCGTCTGTAGCCAGTGTGATTATATGGCTCTGTTCGGATGTAAATTCAGGACCTTTCCACCAAACAATCTTTAAGACTCTTATGATCCAGTTGTCATCTTTCCAATTGAATGCCTCATGAGAACAGAGTACTAATGTGTACATGTATCTAAATTTACCTTTATAATGGTGTCTGGTTTGATTGTTCAGATGATGAAATGACACCAATTGTTCTGTATGGTTAGGTGAACACAGACGTATGTACACTACATTGAAGTACTTTTATCTGACCACAGATTTCCCAAGGTTTCAGGTTTGGATGTCAACATTTGTTTCTGCAATTCCACAATTTTAGTTAAAGAGGATTTGGTATTTGAGAGTGTACATAATTTCTTTGATAGTTTGTCTTCAGATGAAGTTGAGAAATTGGTCCAAAATCATGCAGATGATCTATAATTTCAATGATCAATGATTTCAACATGGGCGTCGCCAGGATTTCTTGAGAGAGGGTGTCCAACATATGAAAACAACATACTGTTAGGCGCTGAAAGGGGGTCGTTGGGGGCACCAACGACCCCCCTGGTTACTGAATTTTGATAAAGGGATTGAATTACCATAGACTTTGCTGACAATGTTATGGAAGTCGGTCAGTCAGGTGTGAAAATTGTTTCTTTATTGATGAGCTTTTATTATAAATATACACAATATATTATACTTGTATATATGTATATTTTCATATAAATTGGTGTCTTGTATTAACTTTATATTATACTTATATCTCCGAGTGACACATGTCTTGGATTTTGTTTGACCATATTTTGTAAATAAAACCGTTCATGGGTTGATGTTGGATAATCTAATACTACATGTCCATCCCAAAAATGCTCCTTTCCTGCCTCCCGTTTGTTTACTTGGTGTAATAGTGGCCAGTGTGAACCTCAACAGTAACAGTTCCCACAAGTTTGCCAGTATGTTCATGTTATCGCTGGATTCTGATTGGCCATGAAATCTGGCCAATTTGCTTCTTCAACTGTTTGGATTGAAAATATTGGGTGGAGTTGGCATTTGATAACTACACTGTACCTACATCATGTACATGGGACATCCGAGTTTCACATTTATTGTCATTTCTTCAGGCTGCTGACTTGCGTTATATTTCATGGTGACATGTACAGAATGAGGCATACCACTTGATACTGCCATATTTAAAAAAAAGGAAAATACAGCTTCTGAAAGATCCGAGACATTCATTGAGATGATTTTCCATTTGCCCTACAGTACTCTGACCAGATGGGATGTTGGCGAGATGTCATTTTCTCTCAATTTTTGTCTCAGATTCCTAATGCCTTTCTAACCCCCTTTGTGAAATCTCGGGTCTTTATTTGTCCAACTACTTGTAAAAATATTACCCTTGCCTGCCCTGGCCATATTGGTGAGGACAAACCTCTGATCTTGTCCCATTCTTGATGCTACTCAAGAGTTCTCTGGAGCCATTGGTTTCCGCCTCACTTCTCTGCCTCTAGGAATAAGGTAATCCTTCAGAGTAATGCCTGGGAGATTAGAAGCTTCTGTGTAAACTTTACGGGATGATAGGGACTGGCAGAAATCAGGAGAGAATTTAGAGAACTGAGGTCTGTGATTATTAGATATCTCTGTCTGACTGACTGAAGTCCTTGATTTGTTTCGGAGTGTTTCTCTGTCTCTGGCAGATGCGATTACGTCAGCCATTGTTGTTATAAATGGCGGCACGGTTCTACCACGTCGTTCCTCCCGAGAGCCAAATGCTTCCACGGTGTCCATCGCAAACATCAAACAGAGGCATTGCCCACTAATGCAATCAGAATGTGTGAAAAAAGCGAGATCTTTTCTTCAAATCAAAACTTAATGTGACACTGAGTCATTTGTTGAGGAAAAGTCACAGAACACCCTTAACATGCTTAAAGAGCTGTGAAATCAAGCATCTGGTATCCAGCTTGATTGGCTTCCAAAAGAGATTTTGATTCTGTTTGCAGTGCTGCTCTGTTTTTGTCATCCAAATCACAAATGCACATTTATTTTGTTAACATCAAGGCCCGTTTCTGTGCCTCCAGATCTGCCCACAAATGCCAGTTCAAAGCTGTTTTATTGACACAAACTGCATGTCAGAAACCTTTGATGGTGCTATCACCTCTTCAAGTAAGATACCATATCCCTTTGAAAGTGGAATATGTAAGCAAAGTCTCCCTGCCAAATTTACTCTCATTTTTGGGCTAATTGGTCATAAGTATGTTTGGTGTCAGACTTTGGTGGGATTTTGTGTATACATTCTTTTCACCGCCAGATTCTGTATATCAGTACTTAGCCAGCTTCAAGGATGTGGAGGCCCAAGGATTTGTGGCTTGTTGATGAAGAGTTGTGCCATATATTTACATCACCTATGGAATGGTCTGTTATTAGAGTTACATGTGCTGAGGTGTTGGTCAGTAGTAGCCCACGAATTTGGTTTCCTCGGCAGCTAACCCTGATTTTGATGGATGGCTTCTGGCTTAACTTTATGAAGACATGTTGATGGGCCCCATTCAGCACTGGTAACAATCAAACAGGGAGCTGGCGCCAGACTGCTGCTCAAATCCGTAACAAGATAATTGATTTTATGAATAGCCGAGGTGTCTGCATTCATTGGTGGAGAAAATACACTGCACAGGTTCGCAAAGACTCAAGGAGAGAAAGTGAATACAATTTACCATGGAGAAAATATTTTACCTGTACCATTTTGTATATGTAGACCTACATCTGTAGGGCTATAGATGGAAATTTTAAAATATTTCTGATTGACTGACTCTCTCTCTCAATTTATCACCGTCAAACAGGCATGAAAATAAAATTGAATTGTGCTGCTGAATTTGCATTTAAATCTGCGATTAAAACATACTCCCTCCACTTTAAACATATTCTCTCCACTTTAAACATACTCTCTCCTCTACAAACATAATCCCTCCACCATCAACCTACTCTCTCCACTATAAACATACTCCCTCCACTATAAACATACTCCCTCCACTAAAAAAAGGTACTTTTTTTCGATGGAGGATAAACTGAAAAACTTTCTGTAGTGACCATATATGAATTCTTTAATTTGCAGTTCACATTTCAAATGCTGGAGACATTTTAGTCAGCCATGATGGCATATTTCCTGGAATCTTAAGGCAAGTAGAGTTACACTGGAAGTTCGTATAGATTTCCAAGAATATCTTTGTAGAGCCATCGTTTACATAGTAAAACCTGGGCGATTGTACTTGTGGCCATTTTCACTAATGGTAAGGCAGTGTACAAGGTTGAATGCCTTCATTACCAATGCCCGCTCTCTATGACTGGTGTATCAATAACGGACATAGAATCAATTGAGATTCTATGATTTGCTGTCCAGACTCGTGTTTGAGAATGGACCATGCGGTGAATTCAGCGGCGTGCAATTTGTGTGCTTCTGTGATCACGCAAGTTGTCAGATAGGTTATCCAGCTTCCCAGTTAAGACCCTGTGCTCCGAGTTGAATCAGGAGAGGAACCTCCTCTCGCCTTTCAGGAATGGGGGTTCGATTTAGAGACAAAACCATTTCTAAAACTATCATAGAATGTTTACCGACGTTTTCTTCGCCGGTCTAGCTCGGAGCAAAAAAATCAATCCATGCTCGAACAAGCTTGTGATTATGAGAATGGTCTGATCTCTCCTTCAACGATGTAATCCAATTACGATAGATTCATAGAATATATTTTACAGTCTGGATTGTGTGTTGGACTGCTTTGCCAAAACCGTTGATATCTGTCAAGTCTTCAAATATTTATCAAGCTTTTAATGCTCAGACAAGGCTTCTCGAAAAGTTCAGGAAGTTCAGCCTCACAGAACTTGGAATTCGGCAATAAGTGTCTGTGGAAATCATCGGAACTTCACTTAATTTCATTGCTGCAAAATCAGAATTTCTGATCATGTAATCATTTTATACCAGTCAAATTCAGTTGAAATCAAATATCAAATTTTCATAAACTGCTATGTTACATGTATATCTGTGCTAATAAATTGTAGTTGTTTAAAAAGGGAATGTTGTGTTATTTATTGGCAATCCTAGAATTTGGTTGAGGTTGGAGCAAAACAGGAACATGGAGCTTGAGATTTGAAGGGAGTGATCACTTTCTGCCAGACAAATGAAGAAAAAAGAGGACAGTCTGTACTTAGACAATAAATTGCATTTGCCCCCAGAATCATATCGTATACAGAAGCTGCTCTCCTGCAATTTTCAAATCTTGACCAGCAGATTGTTGAGCTGATATTGTATCAGATTAGACCATTTTACAGATAAACATTTAGTTGTCCTTGTACTGCTCAAAGATGATGTTGATAACCACACTCACTGATGATCAACTTAATAACTTACAAGTTACATGTACCAAGCTGGCCAGCTCGAAACTAGCACAACTATGTGACTGGCTGGCAGTTTTTCCATTTTTCCCCGGGAGCCAATGAAAAGACCAGATTTGTTTTTGAAAATTTGAAAGACCAATCAAGTGTTTTTAAAACTGGTAGATATTCGGTCGATCTTTCATGTGAGTTTTCATTGTTCAGGTCTTTATTTTACCAACTGAAAAACCTCCAATCTAGACTCTTTGTTGTACCCAGACAGACTATTGTTCTCCTGAAAAATGAAGTTTCTGTAAAAGCCTTTTGCTCAGTGATTTAGATTACACCCTAGATAAAACAGTTTAAACGTTATGCCGAATATAGGATGCGCTCAAATTAGAGCAAACATAAAGAAAAAATTCTTTAATTTTTTTTTTAAAAATTGAACTATTTTTTTTGCATTGAGAATCAATGTTCCATTATGTTTATGGAGATTCCTCATCAATGAAGCCTCATGAATGTTTGACTCAAAGCCTACCAATGTTCCAGAATTCGTTTCTGCGTATTTCCCAGCCTAAAACAATTTGCCATGCCAAATAGAGGGTGTGCCCAATTTCTGGTAATCTAGAGCCCTGCAGGTTATACATGTACTGGTAGTGGTAGTGTGGATATATTAGAATACAGATGGAGGGACCACCAGTCAGCATGTTCATGCAGCCTCTAGGGTAGACATCAGTATATACCAGGATAAATATCTGCTCGACTACAATAGCCCACGGACAGGTGTTACTGATCTGAGCCCTAGGATACAGGATTAGGATGCCTTGTGAAAATATCGAACCTCCGCAAACCGATAATGTGATCAACTCCCGGAAGAAAATGTCAGCATTCATGTGGCCAAACACCTGTGCCTGCTAAAGATTTTGTTGTGGTCAATGAGATAGCCACTCTAAACTCTACACATCTCCTACAATATTCACACTGTCTTATCAGCTGTAGGTAAATGTACACCTCTTATATCACCATGTTGTGGGTATAGATATCTTGATATTCATTTTCCTAAAATGATGTCCTTAACAAGTGTTTCACAATCATGTGATTACATATTAGGCAACCAGACTCTCGCAATGATACACATTTTAGTTCCGATTTTAAGGGGTTGCATGGTTATGTATTTGTAGTATGTAATTTCCATTACATGATAATACATTTATTTTCCACAATTACATTATAAAATTTCAGTTTATTATAGGTTCTAGTTTCCCTGTAGGTTATTGTGATATAATAACCAGATTACAATGTTAAAGTTCAAGGTATGCATCCCTGAGGTTAATATCGTATGTCAGGCATTCAACGGGTTTGTCTGTTACAGCATATCACAATACATGCAAAGGCACCTTCACTTCATGGACCCTAAAGGCATCTACAAGTCGAAGGACATGTTAAACTTTGTATATAATTTACTGGTGAAGCAAACCATGAATAACCCAAACAATAGGCTAGACAGGTGCAAACATTTTATTACTAACAACTACCAATCATGGCTTTACAGAGTCATAACACTTACCTGTACAGGTAAACGGCCATAGGTGATTCAACACTATTAATGTAGACATGTATTTGTTATAGTCCTCAGACCTGTTCATTATCCATACTGACAGCAACTGAAATTCCTGCCTATGGCCAGGTTGTACCAGCTGACTGACTTAAATTACTGCACAGAACTGAGAGATTATAGAATTAGGATATTCAGCATTTATCAAAAGTTATTTCCTCCTGTTGGAATTTTATACAGTGATTTCATCTGGACCATCTATCTGTGCTTATGTGAGAAAGTTGTTTCAATCTTTGTGGGATGCTATGGATAATAACAAACTTCACTAGTTCAAAATAACTGTAGGCTAGACTCGTCTGAACAGCCAGAAACGTTTCGATCAAGCCATGATTAGACGATGTAGAATTGGCCATACACGATTAACTCATGCGCATTTGCTGAAAAAAAATCCAGTCCCAAGGTGTATTCTATGCCATGAAGATCTCATCCTTTCTGGATGAGTACTGTCCTTTGGGATTTTAGCCACTACACATTCATATACATTCCATGCAATACTGGAAAGCAATCAGAGACACCTCCCTCCCTTCTCTATCTGAATGTTATAACATTGATGAACATTGATTACATGTGGATACATGTTAAGCTGGAACAATGTTCCTAAAAGAACTAAAGGCATATCCAGTAGAACAATTCTGAGTTGCATTCTGGGACAGTGGTTCTGAGAAGTGTTCCAGCTAGAACTCGAGTTCCTTTGATAAGTTTCTGAACTCGATCCGACCCTATAGGCCTACATAGAACAGTACATTAATCCCTTAGCAAACTCTTAACTGTTGTTCATGGAATTAGAGAGATGAATGACAGCTCTGAAACCCTTCCTGGTGCACACTGGAACTAACATTCCATTAAATATGGCACAGACAGAATTCCATTCGAACTGTAAATCATTGCCCCCAGGGATGTCGTCATAATTCCACCTTCTGGCACCCTCCCTAGAGGTGGATGGAACCATTGTGAAATGCAGCTTGATTTTTGATAGAACAGGTGTTATCCAAAAAAAGCTTCCAAAATGCCAGTTCAAAAAAGGATATAAATTAAGGGATCCAACAGAACATGTACACCTATACATTTACCAAATTCCCATGAAACTATTATTTAAATATCGGTACTTTCACATACATTTGATTGTTTCCACACGTGCAGGCAATATTGTTACAACATAGATTCTTCTACAGTGTCACTGTCAGTGGTAACAGTAAATGTTAAATAAATATTAAAGGGCCCCACAATAGCAAACACACTCTGTTCCATTTTAATGTCTGATTTATCTTGATTTTTTAACAAATTAAAAAGGGATATGATAATCCCTCTAAAAATTCAATCACAGGAACTGAAATTTCCCAACATAAAATCTGGGGTGCTCAAATTTATCAGAAGTTGAAAAAATGGTCCAAAATGTTGCAGAAAATTCATTAGTTCTTTGATATTTCAGTGATTTTAGAGTGTGGTCCAATTTATTAAAACAGCCAATTGAATTTTGTCCCCAAAATTGGCGGTGATTGAATTTTGATAGGGCGGAATTGAATTATTAGAGGGATCAGCATAACTTGGAATTCAAGCCATGTACAGTAGTTGACCTTTAACATTCAAATAAATAACCGCAGTACCTGATCCAATACACGACCCCTGAATGTTTATATCAAGTACATTTACCCACATAACAGCCTTCACTGTCAGAACAAAGTGATATCTTCCATTTAAATTAATCCATCCAACTAAATGTTATAATTCCCTGGATAGCAATACATTAAAACGTAAGATTTCAAGATCTGTAATTTGATGAGTTGCAATTATTTCTAGAACTGTGGATTTTTTTCAGTGTTAATGGTCTGCTACAGTCTATACATGAGCCGTCCTCAGGAGAATCATATGACTATTCAATAATGTATAATTTATAATGTAATATGGTGTCGGACCATTGTAACTTGTGACAGGCACTCTCCTGGGATAATCAGATATTCTGTGCTTGACGAAACATTATATCGACATGACGGAAAAGAAAAGCTGCTCATGGTTGTCTCATTATTGATTGGTGCTATAAGTAATCAGTTTATAATGAAGCACTAATCTTGATGGTCATTGTACTATTTTATTCGGCTACGCTAATTGAACATGTCCTTCGAGAGGCATTAGACAATATTAACACCAAGCCTCCTTAGGGGGCTTGAGAAAAAAAAAATCACCAATGTGCAATATTTCCTGTAGGCATTTGCTTAGCGAGCATCCCCAGAAAGCTTTCGAAGCCCTTGATGTGGTTCTGGCACCATGGCAAATTGTCAGAAACGCTACACCGATATGACAAGATGCCAGACTCGCTGGCGCCGTAAATCCATTGGCGGAATCAAAAATATTTCATCTTTCCGCCGTTAACTTTATTAAACACTTGAGAACATCGATGGCTCTGACAGGTCTCCGATCGGACCAATATTGCTTTCAGTTCCCGCTGAGCTCTCCAGATGGAATCCGGGCACCATTCAAGCTGCCAGAGGAGAAATCAGAAAGTCTCATTCTCCAAGAACAGAATCTCGGGGAACAAAAGTGGCTCTTCCCTTGATGTCGTGACCTGATTCTCTACTTTTGTGTACATGTACCAACTTTGTCTTCTAAATATACATCGATTGCTTGCATGATCTTGGAAGTGGTTTTTGTTTCCGTTCGCAGCCTGTGTTCGACCGTCCTCGTTGGCTGGAGCCATGGTGTCGATCTGGGCTGTGGCCCGTAGCAATGTTGTCGTCGTATTGATCATTTGCTGGGTGCTTTGGCGGTATTCTGATGACTGTTGCTGTAAGCGATGACAAATAAAACGGGATTCTAAAGAAGAGGTTAAAGCTTCTCTGCTTAAAGGAGCGCTGACGTATCATTGCCAGCATTGATCACTCTAGTCAGGCCTGTTGTTAGACTGTCAATATGGTGATAAAAAAATGGTTCTCTTCTTACGACCCCTCTCCACCATGGCTGTCAAAAGGTGACAGTTCAATTTTGGTTCTCTACTCGAGTTTATTGACTCTTCAGTTGTCCTGATCGGAACCGTCTCAAATACAAGTGGCAGACATTGCTCTATTTTCTTATTATTTTTTTTCATTAAGTTGAAAGACATGTTTCTTCAGCCACTGGCTTGAAAGACTGTTGCATCAGAGCAAAAGTACATGTTTTTTTTCACTGCCAATCCTGCATATCAAAACAAAGCTACTTGTAACATTGCATATAAATGACATAAAATGAACTCCAAATTGAACTCCAAATTCTTTGAATTTGAATTTCAATTCCAAAATAAGATAAACATTGTATTTAAAATTAAATGAACATATTCAAGAACTTATATAATCACACCAGTCACACAATGCAAAGCAGTGTATGGGTGGCCAAAAATATGCCGCATATTATTTTTCATTGTAAGTGAAAATTTCTGTAAGGAATTCAGAGATTGTGATGCTTTAGTATTCCCCGTGTTGTATAATGTTTGTTTGAATTCACACCAACCTATTGATGATGTTTGCTAAAAGGGTCAGACTTTTTCCCGCTCCCGGATAAACGCTCAGGAAACAGTTTGAAAGCTTCTGAATTGGCAAAGTGTGCTGCACATTTGAGCTCAGGATTAGAAAAAAAACTTGCCAATATGAAATGCCAATAACTGAATTGGCCTGCATTACATGTTCAGGACATTATATAAAACTTGTATAATACATTACACAGGCGCCCAAAGTCCATATTTGTTTATACAGTTGTCAACCATCATTTCCGTATGGAACTCAAATTGCATGTACATGTATATGATGGTGTCAAGCCCAAAATGCAAGTCCAAAATTGCAAAAAAGTTCAGTGAACTTGTGCATTTCAACTAGTCAGGAACATCAGCAAAGAAGGCGACCTACATGTATGCAATTTCCTAGAAAAGATGTACTTTTGTAAAAACTGGTGCATATGGAGTTATTTCTCCATGCTTTAGCCTTTCAAAGACTAGAGCGTTCACATTGATTGCGGCCACCGTGATGTGGAGTCGCCCCATGTACACAGAATTGCACAGTTCTCTCAGTATTGTGGTCGTATCAATATTAAATAAGTCCCGGCTCTGCCGTCTGAAGTCTGTCACAACCGTTGTTAATATGTAATGGCTACCCATTATATTTGTTTTGCGGTTCTTATTTTATATCGCATCAGCGTGTATTAATATTAAATAAATTATTTATTCTCTTAGCAAGTTGGTTGAAATTATTTATTCTCTTAGCAAGTTGGTTGAGTTTATTTGAACAGTTCTTAATGCTGTTTGATGGATACGTGCAATAAAGGGAAGTGTGCTGTTGAAAGAAATGCCATTTTCTACTAAGTTATTAAACACCGAGCATTTTCCCACATGCCTGGTCATAAAACATCGTTGGTATTCCCTTTGCATGCTTTTCTAATTATTAGTTTCTGGTTGTGTATAGACGTGAAATCGTTGTAGCTGTACATGTATTTGCTGGGTGTATGAATATGAAAGACATTCCTTGCTCAAAGACATGCCGAAAATATCTGACTGTTACTTGCAAAATGCAATAAGCACAAGTTGAATTATCAGTGAACCTGGTAAATAAAATTGGGACGACTCATGTTAGAATTTCTATTCGCTCTTGCAAGGATGACTTAGAAAGTGTGCTGACTGTATATACATGTTCTCTCACTGGACAAAGCTAAAAGGAAGGGCACCCGAGTTTCCCTCGCAACTGTGCAGAATGTTAATTGAAGCACGAACATTTCAAAGGTATCAAAGCTTAGAAATACACTGTTCCGTCTAAGTACAAAGATCGAGAACTACTTTGTGTGAAATTAGCAGTTTTGCTACTGTAGACAACTTACAAGAAAGCTGATATTGTTACATGTTTGTTCAAATGTGTGAAAGCTGTGTTGTGACACTTCGCCTGTTTGTTTGCGAGATTTGATTCTGCCGACTCACAGCCATTGGTGGCAGCGTTCCAGATCTACCGCCAAGATGCGATCGAGAGCTTCATTTTATAACGTATTTTGCCCTATAGCATACGTCGGCTCCAGTACTTGTGCGTTAATTCACAACAGGGAGCCTAGACCTTGGAGCTAGAGCGCCGTGTATTGAATTCTCACTGTTGTAGAATCCATAAGCAAACATGCATGCTTATTGAGAGTTGAGGTGATGACAAGTGCTGCTGTAAGGAATGGAAGGATGCACTTATAGCCTGGATCCCTGGGTTTATCTGGCCAGAAGGCTGTAAACCTAGGGGTTTTCACCCTGCCAGCTCTAGTATTTGACAGGATGTTTTGTTACACATGTTTATATCAGTAAATAAAACTCTTCTACAATATGTAGGCCTAGGTGAACTTTAGAGCTGCCAAAAATGAGCGAATAAAATTTGCTTTGATATCTGATACTGGCACAAAAACGGTGCTCCATTTGTCCAAATATTTCAATCTCTTGTCAGCATAAGATGTCAACACAACACTGGAACTGCTTGCAGTGCTGTTTTGGAGCTTGGACAGTGCTGGTAGAGTGCTTGGACAGTGATGTTTTGGTGCTTGGATGGTACAATCATGGTGCTGGGACATTGCGATCATGGCTATGTCCCAGTGTCATGATGGCACTGTCCAAGCACCATAACAACTCCACAATAGTCATAACGGCACTTTCCTACATGTAGCGCTGTCCACAAGTGTCATAACAGTACTGGGACAGTGCTTTATGACACAAGTTTGTGGACAGTGCTGTTATACGGAGCTTGGACAGTGTCATCATGGTGCTGGGACATTGAGATTATGGTACTTGAAAACATGTATTTTTACTGTTCTGTAGTTCAACATTTGTCACACAATATTCAATACATTGTATATTGTCATTATACAGTGTTACATGTTACCATTGTGTCCAATCATTCCATTTGGTGGAAGCTAGAAGACGATTGTTGAGAATAACAAATCCAACACCAGACCCACACTTTTTATCCGACATGCAGCCCCTACAAGATATTTTATTATACTGATGTCTATCAAATACAGGCTCTGCCTATTTAACCAGCAAAATCGACTTAGCTGCCTGACCAAAATGTCCTGCGGTCAAAAAACGATACTTCATACACCATTTTCTCCACTCAAAATTATGAAACCCACCTTTCAAGTTAAATCTTGGAATTGGAATCCGTTCTAAACTTTCCGTGGATAGTTTATTCGAGCATTCTCACAGCTCAACTGAACCGGGAAGACAAATTTTTCGCCATGTTTGAATTCTTCAGCCAATGAAAAATCACACTACATTCCCCCACGTTTGGAGATGACGCGGCAGCTAGAAGATTTTGCCGGTTAAACTGGCAAACCCTACATGCAATAGAAATGAGTACTATAAAATATCTTGTAGTGGGTGCGGGTCGGACTACCACACTTTATGACCAATGTTTAAGTGAGTGTTGTCGAAGGACTCCTTACTGCTCAATTCTGCATTTGTCTCAACATCACTGTATACATGTATGTACATATACATTACCTTCACAACCAAAAATAGGACCAAAGAATTGCAAAGAATTCTCACAATTTCCCCAGTAAGTCAGCCGCCGTGAGACACATACCTTTGACGTTTCCCCTGTTTTCTGGGTGTAAAGAGCACATCGGAGCTGATGGTATCAGGCTCTCTAAGTGAAATGTTTGCACAAGGCAACTGGCTGATATTTGTAGAGTTGGCATAGGCTGTCAGAACTTGATTGCTGCAGTTAGCTGACTTAGGTGCTCTTTAATTACCAAAGTCAGATTCTGTAATTATCTCGAGTTTTTTATCTGGCATTTTTTTTGTGCAATGGCAGTTAAAAGATAAGGCCTCATCAAGTCTGTACAAATTGTTTTATAGTTTTCAGGTGTTTCGAGTTTATACAAGGATACCTTGAGCAGAGTTTTGCAGTCTGCTCCATTTGCTTGAGTTGTTTATATTTTTGGTGGACTAGGGAAAACTTCCGAGACCATGCTATATATTCAAATGTCCACCCCTATTCAAGATTCAACTTGCATTATCATGCTTTTTTTATATACAGTAAAAATGTAAACATTTTGACAACTCAATCATATGTTTTAACTATTAATGTGTAACCTTGCCTTTAAATTGCAAACAGTGTTTAATATCATTTACATACATGTATAAACCATTTATCATCACATATTGAGATTGATTCTATAAGAATGTCATATTATCTTAATTCAGACAACGAACACAAAGCAATTAAACCTAACTTTTTCTTCTGCAGTTTGCCTTAATATACCGAGTTACAATATTCATCGTCATTTATATTGATTCAAATATAGTTACATTATAGTTGAATGAATAAATTCTGACATTCATAACACTGTGTTGGTGCATGTAGTATTATTCAGTCATTTTTGCAGTGTAATTATTTTAAAGAGCTACATGTACATGTATATTATATACACCCTTGTACCATTTATATACCTGTCGCAGGGGTCGGAATTAACACCTGTCAATCTGTCCGAAAAATAAGTTATCTGTCTCGAGTGACAGGTAGATGAAACAAATTCAATGGATAATTCATTTTTGTTTAGTAACCTTCAAACAGAATGCAAGAAACTGCTAACAGATTAATGACTGCATTGCTAATTAAACATAAGTAAGACTAATCAGGTCTCCATGTACTGGAAGATATTTTCCAGTAACATTACAAAACACAAAAGCCACATTATAATTTTGTACCATTAGTGCATTCAGGTTCACAAGTCCAGGTAAATCCTAAATCCTCGCAAAGGGTTTACTTGGACATGTTTGGTGATTCGAATGAGTTCTTGAGTCGACGCCGCTATTATACAATCTCGTACATTTCACCCCTGCGCTTGTTTTGAATTAGCATGTCGGTATTCCAGGCCTCCGGGTTTTGCTTTGACTTCCGATGTCGATTTCTGCTTGACATCAAAGCAGTTGAGCCCGTGATGAAATTCAAGCCTGTCATATCTCATACTTCGCAGCGGATTGGCCTAATCAACTAGCTTAGCGTGTTCACTGATTGGGTTGATTTAGAGGAAACCCCTTGATCTATTTATATCCAGAACTCGTATGGGTAACTAACCAAGCCAGTGTATCGATCATAACCGATCGATCGATACACTGGTTCACGAGAATGGGTTACTGTTGGGCGAAGACAAATAAAAAACCTTTTTGCATGTACATGTACATGTACCTGTAACCCAAGACAGGCAATTTTATTTAAGCATTTCAACCCCTGAGTCACCTTCCAAGCCAGGAAGTCAGAAAGATTGTCTTTCATCAAAATCATTGATCTGACCAGCATATTAGAAGTGACTTGAACAATCACTGTGTACTTGATTATGACTGTTCATGCTAACACTTTGGGATGTTAAATCTTTACATGGATCATACAGTGAAAGGTCTCTAATAATTCAAGCACTTTTAGACCACATTTCATATCAATTAAATAAAAAAAGTTAGACTCGAAGGACATATTCTTCTGCCATCATGTTGCAGAACAACCCAGTTGTGAAAGTTTTGAACAATCAGAACTTGCTTTGGATGGAATGTGTTTTGGAATTGGCTTCTAAAGTCTGCGTTTTACGTGAATTATTAGTGACTTTACCGTATCATCTATTGTCAGAACAGTGAAAAACTTCAGATCATTGAGGGCAATGAAATGAAAGCACCAGATTGTTGCACTTGCTTGGGGTTTTTTTTTCAAGTACAGAAAAATCTGCAAACAGTACATGTAGGTGAAAGAAATGGTTGTACTTTATAATTTGCTCATATGGTTCCAATATGGAATGGGATTTTCTTGGCAAGATGTGACTAATTTGTCGCTCATTTTTATGTTTTCCAGACGGAGTTATCACAGAATTTACAGTCATTATCAGAGAAAGCCAGAGCGGGTACAGAGTTTATACAGCGGCTAAAAGGAATGGCTGACAGAGTGGAGGTAGGTTACATGTATTAAAATTTCCCCACAATATATCTACATGGACTTCATTACACAGTCGAGAGAAGAAATTATTAGCTTAGTATGATAAGATCTCTGGTAATTCGATCACTTCAAAACATTAGAATGATAGAAGCTAATTCCATGAAATATTCTGCCTATGTTCAACTGGCATCGTTAGAAATTGATGCTGTACAGTCTAAGTTGAAAGGTGGTCTAAAACTGATTGAATTGTTCAGGAACCATACCCTGTTATTAAATATTTTGAAAGTTAATCAGGAAAGTTAGTTTCTGTTTAAATAATAATTGTATCTTTTTTTTTTACTTTTTTGGGGGGAGGGGGGCAATAAAAGAGGTTGACACACCTCTAAGAAATGATGCAATGGTACATGCATGGTGTTAGCCAGAGACCTGTCCACCGGTCCATTTGACAGGCAATTTCAAATTTGGACAGGCAAAAATTGGAAAATTTACTATGGGAGAGATAGGGAAAATAGGGAAGTAACCTGTCCAAATCTAGCAAAATGTGACTTGTGGACAGGCAGATTTTACATTCTGGCTAACACCTTGGGTAAATGTACCTGTGAACCTAGAAATATATTTTATTCAACCTTTTCAATGTACTCATGTAGGTATTACAGGATATTTTTCATGCAGCCTTACATGAAGTAGCCTACTGTAATGCCAGCTCCTTAACTCTTGCAACAAATATGATGTTCATTGTAAGCTAGTTACATGTGCATACCCTACTTCTCACAGATTCCATGTATATAGGCTAGATGTTTACATGGACCAGCATTCTTCTTGCACAAAACAGCAATAAAGGAAGATTGGGAAACATAATTGTATGTCAGTATGAATTATCATGTCTTCCTTCTTGTTTACTGAACGTTTAACCCATCCACTCACAACACATTGTTTTGCTGGCACATACATATATAGTCTTGAATGGAAATAGACAGCAGAATGTGTCTAGACTGACCGATCTTGGCACATCAAGATTGTGTCAGTGTTGATCGTCCTGGAAGTTCTGGAAACTGGAACATCGAAAATGATGGTTTTCACATAGACATATCTCTGTTTTATGAGTTTTGTGAGGGTTTTTTTTGTTTTTTTTTGGGGGGGGGTGTCATTTTTCATGTAGGTTGAAAATGAATACTTCCTCAGCAAGCAAGCATTGGAAGCTGCAAAACCCAGCAATTCACAAAGCATAGACGAAATACTTGTAGATGTATTTGAAATTTCTTGGTCAAAGAGGTGGAGTAGATGTCCTTTGCTCTCTATGCTGTCGTGTTAATTCTCTATCTTGCATCTCAAGCCTATCATTCTCTTGAACATTCTGGACACCCAACAGAAGACATGTATGTCAGCTATTTGGTACATCATTTTGAGTGAAGGTGTGAGAACTTACATAAATAACAGTCTAGAGCTTTCTTCAGAATTCTAGTGTAGGGCAGTGAATGTGACCTTTTATTGGATTTTTTATTGTGCAAATTCTTTGCTCCATCCATTTGCTCCACTTCAGGTACATTTGATGTAAGTTGTCACAACTCAAGTGAATGTTTTGTCTGCATGCAGAGTATTGTCACATCCTTAATTGGACCACAGGCCCGCAAAACAAGAGTTTTGGGTGGTGTGGGCGGTGGTATTAGGGTGAAGTGTCGAAATATGGGGTCTCTATATATAACCCCATGCTTTATATAAATCAACATCAAGGTCTGAAACGCACTTTGGGTGAATCGAGAAATAAACGGTTTACCGCCAAACAAAATATATCAGCATATTCTACAAGTATCACTTTATATATTCCCGTCGTCAAATTAGTAAATTTGTGAAATTTTTTACCTTTGCCGGGCGATTCAAAATCCAACGCAACTGTCCGTCCATCCAGGAACAGTTCGATTATGGCGGGCTTCGTTCTTAATTCTGATTGGTCAGTCTCAACAGCTGATCAGTGCGTGACCTCTCTTGCCGGAGGTGTGTCGAGACTGACCAATCAGAATTAAGAACGAAGCCCGCCATAATCGAACTGTTCCTGGATGGACGGACAGTTGCGTTGGATTTTGAATCGCCCGGCAAAGGTAAAAAATTGCACAAATTTACTAATTTGACGACGGGAATATATAAAGTGATACTTGTAGAATATGCTGATGTATTTTGTTTGGCGGTAAACCGTTTAATTCTCGATTCACCCAAAGTGCATTTCAGACCTTGATGTTGATTTATATAAAGCATGGGGTTATATATAGAGACCCCATATTTCAACACTTCACCCTAATACCACCGCCCACACCACCCAAAACTCTTGTTTTGCGGGCCTGTGATTGGACACAGCATGGAGAAAAAACACAATATCTGGAGGAGGTCAAATATTGCACTAGTCTGCTACATGTAGTCCAAAATTAGTAAATTTTCTAAAGGACTACTACATGTCCAGGTATAATATTTTTTTTTTAAATATTTTGGATTGTGAACATTTTTTGCCAAAATTTGAACCCGGTCAAAATCAACACGATTAGGGATTCAGAAACTTAATTACAACACCAAGGGATAAAAAAAACAACAGAAGGAATAACAATGTTTCCTGCTAAAATTTGGTGACATGTAGCAGCCTGACTGTGAAAACTTATCTGACAATTGGGGCTGAATATATGCCAAACATCTAGGGATTTGGCTTCTGGTGTGTGGTCTGGCAATATTAAATTATGAGAGACATCAACATACTGAAATGCAGTTGTGATTCAGAGAGCTCTTCATCAGAAGTGTAGCAACAGTTCTCAAGAAGGACTGGTCAGTGCAAAGTCCCTATGTTGGTGGACATCAGTAGCCAGTGTCCAGTCAGATGGTCAAGGGTCAATCACAGACATATGTTTGAAGGGGAAAGATGAGCCATGGTGGAAGATCAGGGAATTAATATCCACCCAAAACAAAGAAATGTCAAAGAATCATGAAGTTTCTTCACATGGTGTTCAAAGACTTCGGTTTTCAGTGCTGGCAAACCATAGCGTCTCAGATATACAGTTGGTTCTTCTCTTATTCTACATCAAACAGTGTTTGGATTGGTCATTCATTCAGGCATTAACTAGTAATATGAATATGGCAAATCCTCCAATAATTCAATCACAGGAAGTGAAATTTACATAATTAAATCTGGGGGTGATCAAATTTATTAGAGCAGAAAGTTGACAAACTGGTCCAAAATAATGTAGAAAATCCATATTTTCTTTGTTATTTTAATGATTTTCGAGGGTGATCAAATTTATTAGAATAACTGATTGATTTTTGCCCACTAATTGGGGTGATTGAATTTAAATAGGGTGATTGAATTAATAGAAGATGTACAAAGTTGGTTATCAGGATAAAATGTATTTGACTGACATTGTGACACCATCTAGTCAGCTGTGTTCACCCCATTGTACACAGCCAAACTTTCACCAGCCATTTCCAGCTGGTTACCGTCACCAGCCAGTACCATGCAGTCCACAAATGAACAGAACTGGCATTTAATTATGAACCAGTAGATGGCTGCTTTCTGGCAGGTACTGTTCAGTTATCATATCGTACTGCATGGTTAACATGTGGTTACTGACAGGTTATTCACCTGCTGGTTACCTGATAGTTCCAACCAGTTACCATATAGTATCTATCTGATAACTGTCCAGTTGCCAACTGAATAATACTGTCCAGTCGCCCACAGGATGGTAACCAGCGGATGCTAACTCTGCGGTTACTGCACAGTAAACCTGCTGGTAACAGGACTTTTCCTGCCAGTACTGCTCAGTTGTGAACCGCACAGAACTGGCTGGTGATTATTTTGCTGTGTACGGTAATTTCCCTAATAATTCACGATGCAGTGATGAAACTCGCAACTCCAAAAATTGGCTACTTTCGAATTATTTGTCGCGCTAATTCGAAAAAAACGCTTATGTTCGAATTATATGTTACGCTGATTTTCATGGAAGATCCAAAATGGCGGACCACTTCACCGGGATCGTTGTGATCTTGATAACCGTGTATTATGTTTGATATCTCTATCATAGTTCATTTAAAAGACTCTGGGACCCAGGGCTCACGAAACCCAGTCGACAACTCGCCAAAAGGCGACTAAAAAATGACAACTGGCGACTGAATTGTTCAGTTACTTGCCCAATGTGTCGATTAAAAATAGAGTAAATCACCAAAGTGGCGAGTGAATTTTTGTTACATGAAGTGTTTAGTCGCCAAAGTAATTTTGTGTTTAGTTTATCAGGCAGCGAAATCCAATCAGGCCTAAAATGTACAGGAAATAATGACAGAGAATAATGCCGACGAAAAACAGAAAAAAGACATGGTGAAACCATGTGCAGGCTGGCATGGACGAGTCTATTTTGCGTTCTCAGCCAATGAAATCATCATAGTAAAACTTAACGTAAACAAATAAACTTGGCGGGAATTTGCAAGTCCCATTCCAGTGCAAAGAGGTGATACACCTAAAAGCACGACATGTGCGTTTTGACTTTAGTGTCGCTTCTAAAACAATTGTAGTCAAGTTACACCAGCTCAGTAATTTGGTTAAAACTTTGCAGAGAAGTGGTTGGAACTTTCGTTTCATCTGACCGACTTTTCATTCTGGCCATTTCGGATTTGCGTAATCAACACACCAACGATCGTTTCGTTCACGCAGACTGTCAAGACGAGGGTACTCTGCATAAGTTTTTTTTGTTTCTCTCTTTTCTTTTTTCAAACTAACAATGGATTATCATGTTGTTGGAAACAAGTCCGTCATTTTATTACATGGAAACGTTGTTCTGGATTGGCGAGTGAATAAAACACCAACATCAATGTCTATTGACATCTCCCCATAGCTCAAATGAAATACTCAACTGATCCCGTGCTGCAGTCAAAATGTATGCAGGTCTGAAGAAATGAAATAATGGCTCCCTCGACAAAGCAGTTGTGTACATACTAACTATTACGCCGAAGCCCTGACAGGGACAAACAGAGGGAAACATTTATATCTTTGTCCTACCATATCATCTGTTTATTAAAGAAAATGAGACATATAACAAAAAATAAGAAAAAAATTCACTGGACTTTCAGCGGCACGAACTCCGCGACGAAAACGGGAGTGTTCGAATTTATTGTTTCACGGGGATATTAAAAATGCTCCCGTTTTCGTTTTATTAGGATGGAGAAAATCACGACAGTGGAAAAATCGGCCGTTTTCGAATTAAATTTGGAAGGTGAATTAT
Source organism: Hanleya hanleyi (assembly GCA_036873755.1). Lineage (NCBI taxonomy): Eukaryota > Metazoa > Mollusca > Polyplacophora > Lepidopleurida > Hanleyidae > Hanleya > Hanleya hanleyi. The sequence continues at coordinate 26,410 of JAVTVY010027815.1, forward strand.
TAGGGAAATTACCGTATATATTCTGTTTTGGCGTCTACGTGATGCTGATGAGAGGGATCAGGTGTAGGGCAGGTTTTGGGAAACGGGTTGCTTGGCATGTTCGCATGACCAGCACCTATCGTGATTTGATAGAGTGCCCAAGTACATCAATCCATCCACTGTATGTTCTACGACTCAACTGAAGGCACCAGGCCGGTGCTGCAATGGTTACGTCCATGAAATACATGTACCTTTCATCATGAAGCGAGATCTCTCATTTCTAGCTCTATGATTTTATATTTCCAGATGACCAGTTTTACTTATTCTCATTATCAAATAATGTTGGTTTTTTCCAATAATCTTCAATATATATATATATATGAAATAATTAGTGCAAATAGTTCAAATTGTACATGTGCTTGACCGAGTTTCATCTTTGCTCGGCTTTTCTCTGCCAAATTCTCTCTTTTTTGATGTCCGGCAGGTATTTTATTCAGGATATACAACAGGCCTGTGCTGTTATGGCGAACGGTCGAACGCGTTCGCCTGGAGGTCGCCCAAACGAATTTTTAGGAGAGCTAAAACAGGTTACCTAAAATAATGCATATCGTTCATCTGACGCAGAAATGTAGTAATAAAGGTTAAAATCACTGCCCGAAGCGAGAAAAACTTGTTGTTGTTGTTAAAACCATGTCAAAACTTTTGCTGAAAGCGTGCCATGCTTTGGAGCTAAAAATAAATTTAGCATCGTTATGCGTCGGCCAGCGTCGGCGTTCGATTAGACCTCAACACTCCATATATGCTTACACTGTTGGAGAGAACAATGGAGATCGGCAGTCGCCGAGGTATATTTCAAGTCACGGATATTCTTCAGATCAACCGTAAAACTAGGTCGACAGATCGGGAACCCACGCTCACATGTTAGACAAACGAATAAAAGAAGGTTATCGATGGATGCCTGTCAAACTACACGCATTGCGGCAGCAAAGCTGACGAAGGAAAATGTGCTTACGCTCTACTGAAACTAATTCCATTCTTTGTCTACTGCCAAAGAATTCCAATGTTACCATATCGTTTATTTTATTTTACAAACATTGCAAACTTGAAGCTGATCTAGAGAATGTATTTAATAGCCTGGCAGGGGTGAAACTTTAACCAGACTATCAACAGCGTACGTTCACCGAAAAATCCCGTGAACATAAAATACTAAAAACTTACATACCCGTTCTTCCAACATCGTACCTGATAATGTGACATTTCCAAAAACAAATTGGAAACGAAAATGAATGCTAGGCTACTGAGGAAAACTAGATTGTGTTTGTTTGTTTTTTTTTTGTTTTCTTTTGTAATAGATTTAATTATTTATCATTTGACCAGTGAGAGTAATTATTTATCATTTGCTTAGCATTTATCAAAATTAATCAATGAATTATCTATCATTTTCTCTTGCTACATGAGGTAATAAAACATTTTAAAATTCAAGTAAGAGTTCGCGGGTGGGCACTAAAAAATAAAATCCTCAGGACTACAATGGATCATTTTTCTTATCAAATGGCCCAGTCTGTTCATCGTTTGAACATAAATTGTTCACCTTATAGAGATATTTAGACAAAATTAGTGTACAGGTAATATTTGGATGAGACAGGTAGAGAAAATAGAGAAAAACCTCACCTGTCACATGTGGACTGAAAAAAAAAACATTTCATGGCCTGCAAGATGATAAAATAATGTTTATTTCCATTCTTTTTAAAGGAATACGTTAATTAAATGTCATCAGTCAAATAGGTTACCCTAGGTGAACATAGGTTACCCTAATTTTCCCGTTAGGGGACCTATTTTAGGTTACCATAGCAGATTTTAGGTAACCCCTAATAGGTTTCCATAGAAAATATTACAGCACAGGCCTGTACAGACAGATTTTCTGCCTGAATTGAATGTGGACCATGTCAACGATGAATTAGCAGTTTTTCTCTAATTACACAGTGAGCAAAACAATGCAAACCCCTAAAACATACAAGTGGCTGCATGCCAGAGCAATTGAACACATAGTGCAGACTGGAAAATTATTGCTTGACAAATATTTGACAAGAACATACAAACAATGGTATTCTCTGTTACATAGTGTAGCCATTGTTGTAAATAATGCTGAACAAGGAATGGGTTCGATTAGAAGAAATATTTGTTCAAAATAATTCTCAAAATTAATGCAGGTATATGTGTGTACAGTGAAACATTTTGGGATTCATAAGAAAAGCAATCAAATACAAATATTTGTCCACGGTCAATATCATAAAACATTTAAACTTTTAACATGAAGTGTTAAAATTTCTCAGTTAATTTCCTTATCACACCTGAATATGTCCATTGTAATTATACACAATAAAATTTTGAATGCAGTTATCTCTTGGGAAACCACGAGATCATTTTAGTTGTCAGAATCAAGATTCTGGTTCGCCCATCATAGTCAATGACCTATTTTCTACAATTGATGACCGTTCATGCGTATCTCCAGATCAGATACATGTAGCCAGGATTTGAAAACTTCCAGTCCAGATATAACATTTTGCCAAATTTGGACATTACATCCCTATTGCTCCTATCTCTCCCATGTTAAATTTTCAAATATTTGCATGTCGAAATTTGAAATTGCCTGTCCAACGGACAGGTGGACAGGTCTCTGGTTAACACTATGCTCCAGATACATCTGTTCCAATGCAGACAAATCAGGAAGTCCTGGGATTGATTCCAGGCTGAGTTATACCTTAAAACACAGAACCTGTTGCTTCCACACTTGGTGCTCAGCATTGATAAGATAGATCAAGGAATTGTTGGTCCAGTTTTTGGATAATGTGACTTGGTGAAGTATCGTGTATGCCTACAGCATGGTGCTTCAGGAAAGGCGGCATTGCAATCACTCTGCCACATTTAGGCACACCATCATGATATGACTGAAAAATTGTTGAAAGCAACATTAAATCCTATTCACTATCTCATCCCTATCCAGACAATAAATAATGCCAGCAACACATGGTCAACAATTGTCGTATTCAACACCAACAAAGGTTAAGAGAAATATTTTTATTTCATTCAGCACCCATCTATCTGTGTTGCTCGAGGGACAACCTCAACTTTCGCCTTAAAAAAAAATCATTAAATTTTGCACCATGTCATAACTGAGAATATCCCTTTCAACCAATATATTTTTTTTTTTCAGGGTAACTGTGTAGAGTTTAAGTCTGGCATTGTAGTGCAGTGTGATGCTCTAATTGAGGCTATCAAACATAGGAAAGAAGAACTCTTAGAAAGTATAGCTGAAGAGAAAGAGCTGAAGATACGGACATTAAAAGAACAGGTTCAAGAATGTACCGCCTTACTCCAGAGAACTACAGGCCTTCTACAGTTCAGTATTGAAGTACTGAAAGAAAGTGACCCGGTCTCTTATTTACAGGTAAGCAAGCTGTTGCGTATCTTTTCATTACATTGACTTCAGGACTGAGTTCATTACCTTGACTTCAAGATAGAGTTCATTATCTTGACTTCAAGATAGAGTTCATTACATTGACTTTAGAACTGAGTTCATTACATTGACTCCAGGACTGCGTTCATTACATTGACTTCAAGACCAAGTTCATTACATCGGCTTCAAGACCGAGTTCATTACATTGACTTCAAGACTGAGTTCATTACATTGACTTCAAGACTGTGTTCATTACATTGACTTCAAGACCGAGTTCATCACATTTACTTCTGAGTTCATTACATCGACTTCAAGACTGAGTTTATTACATCGACTTCAGGACTGAGTTCATTACATTGACTTCAAGACTGAGTTCATTACATTGACTCTCAAGACAGTGTTCATTACATTGACTTTAAGACAAAGTTCATTACATTGGCATCAGGACTGAGTTCATTACATTGACTTGAGGACTGAGTTCATTACATTGACTTGAGGACTGAGTTCATTACATTGACTTCAAGACTGAGTTCATTACATTGACTTCAGGACTGAGTACACTACTTTGACTTCAAGACTGAGTACACTACTTTGACTTCAAGACTGAGTTCATTACATTGACTCTCAAGACGGTGTTCATTACATTGACTTTAAGACCAAGTTCATTTCATTGAATTCAAGAGTGAGTTCATTACATTGACTTCAAGAGTGAGTTCACTACATTGATTTAAGACTGTGTTCATTAAATTGACTTCAAGACAGAGTTCATTACATTGACTTCAAGACTGAGTTCATTACCTTGACTTCAAGATAGAGTTCATTATCTTGACTTCAAGATAGAGTTCATTACATTGACTTTAGAACTGAGTTCATTACATTGACTTCAAGACTGCATTCATTACATTGACTTCAAGACCAAGTTCATTACATCGGCTTCAAGACCGAGTTCATTACATTGACTTCAAGACTGAGTTCATTACATTGACTTCAAGACTGTGTTCATTACATTGACTTCAAGACCGAGTTCATCACATTTACTTCTGAGTTCATTACATCGACTTCAAGACTGAGTTTATTACATCGACTTCAGGACTGAGTTCATTATGTACATTGACTTCAAGACTGAGTTTATTACATTGACTCTCAAGACAGTGTTCATTACATTGACTTTAAGACAAAGTTCATTACATTGGCATCAGGACTGAGTTCATTACATTGACTTGAGGACTGAGTTCATTACATTGACTTGAGGACTGAGTTCATTACATTGACTTCAAGACTGAGTTCATTACATTGACTTCAGGACTGAGTACACTACTTTGACTTCAAGACTGAGTTCATTACATTGACTCTCAAGACGGTGTTCATTACATTGACTTTAAGACCAAGTTCATTTCATTGAATTCAAGAGTGAGTTCATTACATTGACTTCAAGAGTGAGTTCATTACATTGATTTAAGACTGTGTTCATTAAATTGACTTCAAGACAGAGTTCATTACATTGACTACAAGACTGAGTTCATTACATCGACTTCAAGACTGAGTTCATTACATCGACTTCAAGACTGAGTTCATTACATTAACCTCAAGACAGTATTCATTACATTGACCGTCAAGATGGTGTTCATTACATTGACTTTAAGACCAAGTTCTTTACTTTGACTTCAAGACCGAGTTCATTACATTGACTTCAATGATGATGATGATGATGTTATATTTCCGAATTATCGGAAGACTCTAGCAACAAATTGTTATCCATGAAAAGAGAAGAAATGCTCTTCTAAATATAGTTTAGCTTTCCATCTTCCGAACTACCACTCTTGAGATTCTACTGATGGTACATTGATCTATTTATTATCCACTGGTCTACTGGAATAGGAATAGGCTAAGACTTCTCCAGAACAAATCGATCTTGTAATGCCAGTGTAACTAGGAGGCTGATGGTAGTCTGTATGTATATCCTTTCGGCACATCTAATCTCTGCCCTGGCTAGATGTCCTGAATGGCACACCTGAAACAATTCCTAATGCCAGCTCGGCTCAGCTCAGCAGTCATGATTTCTACTTTGGAAGTTGAACATTCTTCAGTATATACATGTACAGGAGACCGGAAGTCTGAGACCTATGTTTATCTGCTGAGGGCTGGAGAAACTCTCAGGATAAAATAACTATTATTCTTTCAAATTGCCACATAGGACATTCTTGTGGGGGAAATGGGATCTTACTCCCAGAGGGCTACTATTTTATCAAGGTGGCCTGGTCAGTGTTTAGATAACCCTATACAATTTGTCCAGACTGCCCTGACCTGTCTCTTCATGGCCCAGTTCATGGGGGCATTCTTCTGCTAGCATTTATCTATGGCACGAACTGAACATCCATCTTCTATCTCTCCAAATCTTGTGTTATTTATGTACAAATCTCCTGTCTCCTGTCCATTGGAGTCCCATTTTTCACCATTTCAAGTTCATAAAGAAGGCACAAATATGCATCGACATGCAGAACCATAATATTTTTATTGAATATTATATACAAAATTAATGTTGCAGCTAGCTGAGTCTGGCAGAATTTTGCCACTATTATAAGAATCACTGCAATTCGTAAGATGGGCTCAACTTTCTGAATCGATTTTTGTTCAAACATGGTGCAGAATTTGACTTTTGTTGGCAACACCTTGTTATGTCAAATGCAACAGGTTCAGAAGCCTGAAGTTCAGCACATGTACATGTAGAATATTTTGTCACTAAATTTACCTAGTAGCATCAGTAGCATCAGGTACAGTAGAGCAGCAAATTCATACATCCTGTAGTGTATACTGTTTTTGTAGCTGATTGGCCAATTTATTTAGTCTCCCATCAGTCATTGGCCCTCTGTCCCAGGGGGTTTGAAGGGACTTCTTACTGACTGAGGCTGTAACCAGAAACGAACAGCACTCTTCTTAATGGAATCCTTGTAGTAACATCCCAAGAGGATTTTCTCTGGGCTTGGCTATTAGCAGGTTAAATTGGGGGGTATGGATATTTCCAGCCACTTGATCTGGCCGCTAAGTGAAATTGAAATAAACATCTTACCCAAAGCCCTATCATACCTAGATACATGTACCCTGACCATGAAAATGTACACAAGTGTATATATCCAGTGTACATGCTTTATGTTAGCTGTTTTACTTCTATTCCTTCTGTGTAGAAGATTCAGAGTGTTTCTAAACAGCTTTTCTGATTTATTACTCCTGCTGACCCTGTTGGTTGTATCAAGTTTGTCAGACTGCTAATCTAAAAGGCTCACATGTTTCAAAGTGTTTCACCTGTCAAGCTTAACTAAATATACATCCAGAAACATTGAGTGTACAGCATAAAGCTTTTATGTGCTCGAAATGGTGTGAAATATTTGGGATGAGCTTAGAGGGCAATCAGCAGTTGTTGAATAAAAAGCTCGGCTGCATTGAATTCTGTGTTTACTTTTTGCACAGAGATGCCTAGCATTATGTACATACATGTACACTTAACTGTATAACGGCCACATGTAGGTGTCTGTTCATTCATTTGTTGCACTTTTGGCAGAGAATCAAACATCAGGTTTCGCTTCATATCGGAGAGCTATTTGTGTTTAGCAATTTTCTTGAAATATCCAGATGGAATGTGGAGAGTTGTTCAGAAATTATATTGCATGATGGTTGGATTCTTCGATCAGATTCGACGACTGTCATTGGCTTCCTGTTATTCCCATATTCAATTCACCAAACAATGACATCAGCTGAATTTGGTTTTGAATTTGAAAATTTCAACTGACCAATGGGGTGTCTCGCCAGGGAAATACATGTATCCCACGATGCATTTAGAGTTTAAAAAGTGTCTTAGAAGGACATTGTGATGTACATGTATATAAGTATTTACCATAGATAGAGCTAGATCAATACTACTGCGTGATTATACATGGTCCCACAGGCCCCACACACATGCCGCTTTATAGATATAACATGTACCATTCCACGAATTCTCATCCCTCATGATTTGCTCTGCTGAAAATATAGATTTCCCCTGTAATGAAGAGAAATTGTGGTGTAATTTTCGCCACAAACTTGATGTTTTTAGTCATAAATCAAATTGTTTGGGTTTTTCTGTCGGAAATGCGTTCAGATGCAGTAAAGATATTCTCCTGAGGTATCTAGATAGATGATCGCTTTTTCCGCGTCGGTTAAGAAATCGTTTCATATCAATAAAATATGTTCTGCCCAATGGCTTTTGCAATAGTTGCAGGAAAGGAATGGCCAATATTTTCTCTGGAGGTTTATAGCTATTCTGTCTTTTTTACTTGACTGATTGAAGACAATAAAATGAGAAGAAACAAATAGTATAAATTGTATATAAATTAGATTATTGCATGTATGCTTCTAGACAAGGTAGAAATTTGCACTAAGTCTCTGTGGAAAAGTCTGATTATGGAATGTTTTTCAGAGGTATTGAACTGGTCAATGGTTGCCTTATATTGGTCAGACTCCGTGCTTTGATTAGACAGTGTAATAATTCGCTGAAATGTTTGATCATACATATACATGTATAGACATCTTGTAAAATTCTCTCACAGATGCAGAAGAAATGGCTGTTTTGCAAGTAGAGCGTGCATCTACAGGCATTTTACACTTGGATATGAACAACCTTGCTTTCAAAGCAGAACAAAAACTTCACTTTGATGTATCTTGGTTGTGTAATTTTTGCCCATAATTGCAGTTGAGGATTAGTTCATAGTAAATGAACACTTTACCCTGAGGAGCGAAGGTCCTTGGAAAGAAAAGCTGTGGATTGGACTTCAAAGACCAGTTACGCTGACACGTGGAGTCAATACATGTGCTGGGATCCACTGATTATAAACTTAGCATAATACAGGGGAAAGGTTCGCTAATATTTTTGAAGTCACCTTCCTCCTGTATTCTGCAATACAATCCATGTATACAACATTCCATATAGGGTTGTTCTATTAAAGTGTTTCTTATCCTAAAATAACAAAGAAATTGTACAGAGATTAGGTGAATTGTTGATTTTGTGAAAATAGCTTCATTTGACTTACACTTGAATATCAAAATGTAGATAGTGCTATATACCCACATTTACTACAGTCTTGGCATAAATGCGAACAAAATTGTCCTTCTGGTACCTTGGTATTTTTGTAGCATGCCACGATCCGCTGTTTAGTTGTTGGTGTACCGTTGTTAAAGCATCGCACCTGTTGGTCGACTGCAAGACGATCCTCCAAAGGTGTAAGGTTCATTGATACTCCTGATTGTATGTCCGTGACTGGCATTTTTTTGTCGGCATTGCCATTATATATGTAAACACAGAACAACTCTTGGATCTGATAGGTTAAACAAACACATAATAGAACCTGACATTTGAATGAAATTGTTTGGTGACTGCATGGATCCCATATGGTTCGAGAGTTAAACCTAGATGAGAAGGTTTTGACCATTTGGTGCTTGCATTTTTTTTTTCGTCATTATGTATCATCATGAATTGCATTGCCAATGAACAAAGAGATAAATAATTAAATAGTTTTTACCCCTCGGCTAGAATTGTGGGCATCATGTATATAGTCTGTATATATATCCATCTGTCCATCTCTCGTTTCTCCTAAGAACACTTTATCTCAAGAATGGCCGTGCTTTTAAAGGTTAACCCAAACGGATTTTTTTTTTGTCTAAAAATCCTTAAAAATCATAGTTCATACATGTACTTCACTTTGTATGAAAAAAACATTGAAAAAATTCTAATCCGATCAGAAACACACGTAATATGGGAGCAAAGTGGGCTTTTTCACACTTTCACAGCTGGGTTGATGACGTCACGCAGGGCAATTGCCTGAGAAAAAATAGCGGATAACATGGAAATTAAGCGAGTGCAGTCAGAGCTCTGATTCAGATGTCGATTCGAGCGATATCAGCTCCTTAGATGGAAATATTTTTCGCCAAGAAGATGAAATAGACATAGAGGAGGATGATGACGGGCAAAATAACCATTGTTTGAAGACCAACGACGGAATTCAGCCCTATCAATTTGAGCCGTACGGCTCCGACTCGGACAGTGACAACCATTCTGACAACGTGGAACTCGACGACCACAGGATTCGGAGAGGTCGTTTGTTGAATACAGATTGGTTTGCAACTTGACTGGAAACTTTATTATCGTCATCTGTAAGACCAAATGTCCATATATTTCAAACTGTATTGAATGTAGAACGATTCTGTAATGTAAAGACCGAGCACGTTTGTGTTGTTGTTGTTGTTGTTACTGGCCGAGACGGCCTTTTCTAAGGGATAAACTCCGGGATTCGACAGAATGGACAGTAAACTGTTGATAACTCTACTGATATACGTCCGATGCATCGAGACACACCGAGAAAGTAGGTGTGTATATGAACATCATTTCATACAATTTTCGACAAATTACTTCAATTAAATTGAAATCGAATGATATTCCCACAATCTCAAATGTCAAAGGATTATGAAAGTATTATTATCACTTCCGTATCTACAGCCATTCACTCCAATTGGTGTTCAGAACCAACAGGTGTTCAGAAAAAAAAACCCAATAAAAGGTGACTGGTTTGCCCGATCACTGTACGACTTTGTCGTTGTCTGATCTACATGCACTCTCACACTTGTAGGTAGACTGGACCCAGCCCCTGTTTCATAATGTATTTTAAAGGGGAAACAAAAGGAAGTAACTCTGCCTATTAAGAAATACTTGAAATATTTTTTTCATGTTTTTTTTAAAAAAATTCTTATTTTATTTTTTTACTTATCAAACGTATATATATTTAAGAAAGGTCATTTTATTATTATTAAATAGTACATATGAAATAGAGACTCATCCAGTCTAACTTGTAGGTGCTCAAGCAACAAATGCCACATCATGGATAGCATTCTGGGCGTTCATCGGGGACGCGAGAGCGAGCAGGGCATGTACAGCCGTCTCCCTGCCCGAGGCCTCGCTTGCAGGCAAGGTTCGTTCAGCCGATGTCCGTGGTAGATTCTCCTTGTTCTGATTGTTCGTAGGTTTGATAGTTGGAATAGCTGTTCTCTTTAGTTTTGGTTTGTACCCGAATTCAGAAGTCCTCGAATGATGTCTTTCTGTCAAAATGTGCCGAGCAAATTATACGAGTACTGGCTCGGGCCCTCTTTCCACACCCTCGTGTTGCGTACAAATTTCGTCCAATTTGCAGCGATTTTCTCGTCTTTAGACCACAAATGAATACTAACACTGTCATCTGTAGTAGAACTGCAACCTCCCACTACACAACGTCGCGGCATATTTAACAAATGATGCCCCGATACTCCGAAAATCTCCAGAAATCAGCAGCTACTTATGACTGTGGTATACGGCTGTAACATAGAGAATACAAGACGGCTGTCCCTCCGTGACGTCACAGCTGGAATTGACAGGAGAGTGATTTTCACCTTTCAAACGGCAATATCTCGCCAACCAGACGGCACAAAATTATAAAAAAAATATCATTATTTTCAGAATCGAAAGAACTATTTTTTTTTATTTTTGACCTCAGATCGTTTGGGTTGACCTTTAAGGAACACCAAATACAGACAGACCCTTTTTCTCTGTGTCACCAGGTCAAAGTGTGTCAGTTTGTCATCAATTGTTTGTTACCACCATATCTCAAAAATCATGTGACCTAAGCTCCCTGAACTTATACCACATAAACATCTGGTCATGAGCTACCGCAAAACTTGGCTTTGGGGTATTGTCGTCCTTTACGTACATGTACGTCTGTCTGTCTGTTTTCTTGTTACCATCATAACTCAAGAATGATAATGTCAAAGAACCCCAAATTTGGCCCACACATGCGTGTGGATGCAGAACTAATACCAAATACACATCTGGTCATGGGCTACTGCTACAATTGGCCTTGGGATATTGTCATCATGCACATGTACTCTATTTTCTCGTTATCACTATATCTCAAGGACGACTGCCTAGGAGTCTAAACTTTAATCATGCATGCATGTGGTTGCAGAACAGAAGCCTATTGAGTGAGGGGTAACCCTCTCTCCACCGACAGTTTAGAAAGTTTCAAACTCTGGGAGTTAAAGTTAAATTTCAAATTATAATGTGTAGCTGAGGACATGAAATTAAAATGGAATATATTTTTGAACCTGTACTTGGGCAGGACTGGATCATGAAGTGTAGTAAAGGGCAGTAACTGGGTGTTTGTATGACCAAACCTTCACAACCGTAACTTAACCTCTGAGAATGAACTTTACTGACTGGTCTTTTCACCCCAAAAAACACTCACAACTGAGTCAATCATTTAACACAGTCAGTTTTTAAGGGGGAACATGATCATCTCTGGAGCATACTTCAAATTCCGAGTCACTGATGAAGTGGAAACCGTTTTGCCTTTCTAAGTCTCATATTTTTGCTCTCAAACTACATGTATGGTGGGAAAAACAGTTGACATTTAGTGGCCTTGTCAACAAACAGTAGTCTTCCAAGATTTACACTCGAGAAATAAATCTCACTCAAACCTTTTTTACTGTGCTTTTTCTTCAATATAAATTCTGTGATAGCCAGAACATGGAAATCTGCTTCAATAGACTCTTCAAGATCTTAAAAAGTCAAAAAGTTGTGTGTGGATTTTTTTTTTTTTTTTTTTTTTTTTTTTTCACAACATTGCTGAACAGGTTTTTATCAATGTCTTCTGGTCTGCCATATTTTATAAGGGTCCAGTTTGTTCTAAGATGATATGATAGTGGACTCCACTAATAAACTGTTGGTATTTTCTTATTGTACTTTAACTATTTAGTGTTTTTTTCTGAGTGTAAGAAAGGAAAAGGAGACTTTCAGTGGGGTTCCTGGGTGTGAAAAGTAATAAAACCCAACTTTGTGATATGATTGAAAGATTGTCGAAAGTGGATTTCTCACTGCAAAAAAAAATATTGAGTTGAATTGATCAAATTTATCAGAACAAAAGGTTAACAAAATTATACAAAACCAGGACCAAATTTATTAGAGTGGCTGAGCAATATTACAGACCAATTTGGGGGTGATTGAATGTTGGTAGGGGGATTGAACTATTAGAACATAACCATTTACCATACTCTAGGCCTGGAAAATAAATGATGTGTTTCCTGTAACATCCCATAAAAATATCCAGGTAGGTGCATGTAGATGGAGAAGACAGGCCAAGTGGCACAAACCAACTGTGATAAGCAGATAATAAAATGAACAAAACTGGTGTCCAGTCTCTTTGTCTCTCTTTTATACCTGAATAGACACCTTGACTAGTTAGTGCCTCAATGAGGTAGGGCAATATATTTGTGTTTTAGAGATTCCTTGACAACATTTTGAGACATATGTTTACTGAGATGTCATGCATTGGGAGTAGCTGACTTTTGTTGATCAATAGTATTCAAATTTTGTTGCTGATGGCATCATTCAGAAACATCCAGTTGGCTTTAATAAGACTTCACCTAATCTGGATGCAAAGTCTAATTCAAGATATACATTGATAACGTAAGATTTCTAGAAGTTGAATTTGAGCATACATTTAAGTTAAACTGTAGTAAAACAATGTTTGTCTATTGGATCATTCCCAAATCCAATCCGCAATCACAAAACTGTAGACAATAAAAACCTGTGAACAGTCAAACACTCAGATCTAGCATGCTGAAAACCAGACAGTTTGATAAATGCAAGGGAAACACCAGCCAGGTTAAACTAATTCTGGACTGCTGCCAGTGACATTTGTTCCTGTGATAAAGGATGCAGTAATCGTACCGAATGACCTCTCCGATAAGGCCCCAGCTTGTACTCTGGGCGATCAGTGGTAGACGGGCTACAGACTGATAGGGTAAACATTGGAGAACGTTAGCTCATCACTTGGCAAACTCCAACCACCCCTGGTGTAACACATGCTTTACCTAACCTGACCCACAGACTTGCGGCACTGAGAGGTTATTTTTCTGCAGTTTACACAAAACTGTTAACAAAATTTCCAGCAACATCCTGCCCAATCACCACTGCTGCCAATCGCAAGATCACCGACCCTCAAGGTTTTCCTGGATAGAGGGTGAACTAAGAGCGGTTTATTTACCCGTGTGTATATACAGTAGGGAGTGCACAGGAAATCTGATTTTCTGACTAAGCTTCGTCATACTTGTAGATAGGGCGATCAGTAGGGAGCTTGTGCCGGGTCACACATCTTTGTCAAGCGTTATCAAGTGGTACGGTACAAAAGCAACTATATAATAGAAGGGACATGGGAATTGTACTATTCAACAGCCGAAATTGTGGCAAAGACATCAATTGCTGATCATCTGCTAGAAATCTCTAGCGGACCGATGGGTACATTGATGCACGGACTCCCAGCTTCAATTTGCAGTTTTCCTTCCTATGACTACAGCATGGAGAATACATTAAATCAGTGATAAAGGGACTATTTTCAACTTGAAAGTTTCCAAAATCGTCATTAATGTACAATCGTCCTTTATTGGACCACATGTATTTATACCAGTTATCAATAGTTAAAAATTTGTCCCATGCTGCAGACATTGACAGAAAGGAACTTTACGAGCCACAAATGTACACTGAGAGTCACGCATCGATGCACGTGTCGGTTCACTGAAGCAAAACCATTGTCTAGGAATTGAATTGAGAAAGGGGGATTAGCATTTGCTCAACTCGGAATTTGAGAGGGACAAGTGGATACATGCATTTAGAGAAAGATGGTGGTCTGATAATGTCAGAGTGCAGTGGTAGGCTGTAGATGGGTTGATCCTGGTGACTACAGTTATTTATCTTCACTGCCCTGGAGAATTTGGTCAGGATTCCGGGAATGGTTCCTTTGGACAGGCATTAGGGAGACAAGATTCAAGAAATATCTGCCATGATATATTGGTGTCTTGTGTGAATTCCATGCCCAAGAATAACAAGATGGTATCGGTATGGAGCCGAGTTGGCGCTGGATACAATGTCCATATTAGATCCTCTCTAAGGGATAGACCATAGTATGAAGAATGGTCCATTAAGGATATCCGAGGTGCAGACATTTGGTACTCTGGGAGTCGGCTGTTCTCCTTTTCCTTCGATCGTACATCATGCAAATTGTAAAATTTGGCTTCTGATTGAATTTTGGACATTGGTACATGTATAGCATGTGACCTGGTCATACATTATACCCTCAGGCTTCATACGGGTCCTGGATTTTGTTGATTTCCCTGAATTCTGAGAAAATAAATTCCAGGACATGGAAATCCTTAAATTCTGACAATATTTATAAAGAGTCCTGGAAAAGTCTTTGAATTTTATTGTCCTCTCTCCCCCCAAAATATCTAGTACCACAATTAATTACTGGAATTTCTTTCTAACAAACTGAATATATTCTTCGATCAAGTCAGATCAGTTTGAAACGTGATAGTTGAAATACATATTCATTTCATTCTAATGTACATTGTTGAATTTGTTGAATGAAACATGGTAAAAGGTGTTAAAAAATGTCCAGGAAAATTCAGTTAAAGGTCCTGGAAAAAGTTTGTCTGAACCTGGAAAAGTCCTGGAATTTTGTCTTTCACAAAGGCTAGGAATCTTGTTGTTCCTTGTGGTACATGTACACAATGTCTCTTGGATGATTTCAATCGGATTAAAAACAGAACTAAAATTGTTAGGGTCATTCGCTGAAGACCATGCTGCTGCCCTCCTGGAATGTCTCGACTGTTCAGTGGTAAGGTGGAAAGTGGTGAAATAGTCATGTGACTGGCTGAATCTGGGTTTTCCCAAAGCAGGCCTTGCTTTTCAACAAAATTTACGAGAATCCAAACAGATTCTAGGAATATAACACTGTGAGAATCCACGGCAATCCAAGGCTATCATTTATAAAATTTTACGGGAATCGGTTGGATTCCGGTGAATTATTTTGTTTGAGTGTTGATGAGAATCAGCTAGATTTCTGTGGAAATATTCATGTATTTCCATCAGACATCGCAAATTCATCTATCATAACAGATGGTTGCCTTGATCATTCAATTAGTACATTTTGCTATTGTCAGTTATTCTCATGCCACAATGTCACATATCAAATAGCCTTGAGATATCAAAAGTTTCAGATCTGCATCGTTTTTTAATCAGATTGTGTGGTTTGCATCTGAAAATGAACAAATACAATGTATACAATAATTTGAGTTAACTTTATTGGGAGAAGTAATGCAATTGGTTCATTAATCACAGAGTCCAAGGAGTTTTTATGTCACAGTCTGACAAGCGGATCTATGTGTACATCACCATGGCAGCTGCTATCACGATGATTTTCTCTCATTGTTTCATGATAACATGGGGAATTAAATGACCGATGCATATTAAGAAGTTTCTAATAAATGACTTTACTGCACCTGCTTCTTGAACCTGACTAAAAGGTAAAGTCGTATACTTGTACATTGAAACATTTATACAGTATTTACATGGGCATTGCCAAAATTTCTCGAGAGGTGGTCATTTCATATTAAAGAACTGGGAAGCGTGTCATCCAACATGAGAAATAAACCATATACATGTACATGTAGCTTGGAATCTGAGATCATCAAACCCATGACCTATTGTGGGTTCGATTGCTGCTGATGGTTAAATTCTTCTTTCTCTCCAAAGTTGTTTCCACATGTATGTATGTATGCTCGTGGGCAGAGCTGTACTCCATACCAAGTTGTCATCTCTATGTATTTATGAAGAAAACCAACAATTGTTGGTGTAAATGTTAAATAGGTATTGTAACAATAGACTACAGACAACAAGGCAGTGTAGATGTTAATAGTGTAACAATAGACTACAGACAACAAGGCTATGTAGATGGAAATAGTGTAACAATAGATTACAGACAACAAGGCTATGTAGATGTTAATAGTGTAACAATAGACTACAGACAACAAGGCTATGTAGATGTTAATAGTGTAACAATAGACTACAGACAACAAGGCTATGTAGATGAAAATAGTGTAACAATAGACTACAGACAACAAGGCTATGTATATGTTAATAGTATAACAATAGACTACAGACAACAAGGCTATGTAGATGTTAATAGTGTAACAATAGACTACAGGCAACAAGGCTATGTAGATGTTAATAGTGTAACAATAGACTACAGACAACAAGGCTATGTATATGTTAATAGTATAACAATAGACTACAGACAACAAGGCTATGTAGATGTTAATATTGTAACAATAGACTACAGACAACAAGGCTATGTAGATGTTAATAGTGTAACAATAGACTACAGACAAGGTTGTGTAGATGTTAATAGTGTAAAAATAGATTACAGACAACGAGGCTATGTAGATGTTAATAGTGTAACAATAGACTACAGACAACAAGGCCATGTAGATGTTAATATTGTAACAATAGACTACAGACAACAAGGCTATGTAGATGTTAATAGTGTAACAATAGACTACAGACAACAAGGCTGTGTAGATGTTAATAGTGTAACAATAGATTACAGACAACGAGGTTATGTAGATGTTAATAGTGTAACAATAGACTACAGACAACAAGGCTGTGTAGATGTTAATAGTGTAACAATAGATTACAGACAACAAGGCTATGTAGATGTTAATAGTGTAACAATAGACTACAGACAACAAGGCTATGTAGATGTTAATAGTGTAACAATAGATTACAGACAACGAGGCCATGTAGATGTTAATTGGATCTATCAAAGAAGCCTATAAATTCAGTAATTGAATCTGGTTGATACAGCAAACAGGCAAAGATACCCCCCAGTTCTGCTTGTCTGGGCTGGCTCCACTTGTCTGCTCCATGGTTACTGGAGACGTTTGTTACCAGGTCAGCCTTCACTCAAAAAGGACTCCAGGATGGAAAATGGAGAAATGTTCCGAAACCCATATAGATAGGACAGCAGAGAGTGGACATGGAGAACTAACACTGGTATCTTTTACCATCTATCCAACATGATCTCCCAGTCTGCCCATCTCTCTCTGCAAGCTGTCAGCGCCAGATTCCAGCCAACCTCCTTAACACACAGCATGTCATCTAATGACCACTTAGCACCAAGATTTATCACCTTCCAAATAAACCAAGGAGTCTTCCTTGTCAGAAATTAGGAAATTACTGTTATCTTTAGTTATGGGTCAATTTGGTGTGGAGAGATTCCCCAGTCCTCCCAATATAAGACTTCACTTAATTCACCAACTTAATGTATATCTATCTACAAATGATCTTATATTAGGCCATAACTAAAAACATGTTTGTTTGTGATAACAATTCCTTCAACTGAAACTTGGGTAATTAGGTAGGGAAGTATTTTCTTTTTTATTTAGGATGAAAGAAATGTATAACAATTTATTTTTTATTTTTGTGTAAAACTACCAATAAAAATACCAGTTGGAATGCCAATAAAAAGTTTTGGATATGGGTGGTTTTTACATCTCGGCCGTTTTGGCCTCGGGGTATTGTCGTCATGTCCGTCCATCTGTTCGCTCATATTTTACAGAGTTATACCCCTTTACAGATGTGTTAGTTTTAGATTTTGTGATATAGGCTTGAATGTAACGAACAATATCTGCAGAATTGTGTTTGATACAGCTACTACATTTTGGAAACTTACTTATAGTTGTATTCTAGAAGCCATTAGGAAAATAGATGCCTCAGCCCTTATTTTATGGAGTTATATCCCTTTTTGGATGTAATAATCGCTGATTTTATTATATGTAGTTGAATGTACAAGTTATATCTGCAGATCCGTGTTCAGTACAGGTACTAAATTTTGGAAACTTATTTATCCAGTTGTAATCTATAAGCATTCAAAAAATTCATCGTCTCGGCCCTTATTTTATGGAGTTGTGCCCCTTTTCAGGTGTAATAATCTTGGATATGCTTGAATGTAACCAGTCATATCTGATGGAGAACTGTGTACGGTACAGTTCTCCATTTTGGAAACGTGTTTATCCACTTGTATTCTAGAAGCCTACAAAAAATTATCCATCTCAGCCCTTGCTTTACAGAGTTATGTCCCTTTTTGGGTGTATTAATCTATGATTTTGTGATATTTGCTTGAATGTAGCTGTTATAGCTGTTATATCTGCAGAATTAATGATATGCTCTAAAAAGGATAATTCTGGATGATTAGTAAATATAGCCATTATATGTTGCACATTCTCAGCATATTTCTCTATTGCTTGGTGGAAGCCGAGGGGTTTTGTGAGTCTCACCCTCATGTTATGGGTAGGTAAAGTTACCATAAACAAACTCTTTTGTTTTTTAATTTTGCCTGGCTCCATTCATAATATATCAGGTAGATGTACAGGCCTCTCGTTTTAAGGCGCGCGATCGCGCTCCCGCACCTTCGCGCTCCCGCACCTTCGCGCTCCTGAACTTGGAACTAGGTGCACGACTATAGCGCACCTGGCATTTCGCGGTCGTTAAAAAACAGTAAAAGCAGCTAAATTCATTACCAACTTACGTGTGCCATTAAACTGCCTTCCGACAGCAACGCATGTGTTTACGTCCGGTTAAATGGTCAGCGGTCGAAATAACGCCTGCCTACGTGCCGCCGGCAAGTGAATTTTTCCGGCGACAACTTGTCTTGCAAAAACAATCTACCTGTCGCATGCGGCAAGTAGGATTTTATATAGCAAAAACGATAAAATGCGATCAATTTTCGTAAATACCTTTTAGAAGTCTAGATCTATCTGAAGGAACGGACAATCCAAGAAATAATCCATTGAAAATTTATTTCAAGCCGATCTTTAGCCATTGTTGTTGGACCTTGTTGTTGGTTTTCTCTATCAACATTTCCCGCGACAAATTTACTTCCGGTTGCGCGTCACCTCTTGCGCGGTAGTCCGGTGCATGCAAAAGTCGGACCTGTTATGAAACGGAATCGGACTATCTGATTTTTTTTCTTCCAGTTGGTAAATAATATTGTCGGCTTCTTTTCTTTGGCTTCTATTCACAAGTGGAAGTTTTTCTATGCAGACATTTCAGTTAATTGATCATTCCAATGGGACTCTGGTGGCTGATTCTAATTTATTGGAATCAGCAATTTACAAGGGGAGACTTCTGATAAATATAAGTAAATATAGTTGGGATACTGGTTAACTCCCCATAAATTTTCATTCTTTAAAAAGGGTGTTAGTTGGATCTAAATTCTTTGATATAATGAGTTCTAATTGCAGAAATTAGGGGGATAGTTGTCTTTGACATATCAATGTTGACATCAACTTTCCACTGGTGCTCTAAGTTTGAAAGAACATGTGTGCCAAATAAAAAAATTAATAATAATAAATTTAAAAAACACCTACCTCATTTTTTGAAAAGAAAAATTGCAGGAGAACCACTCACTGTCAAATTTCACATCATTATTGGTCACTGTTCGTCTGTTATCAAGGAAGATAACCTATCACTCGCCTAGACTCATTTAAGGGGTGTGATTTTAGGTGTGCTAACCACACTCCTGAGAATAAATAAGGCGAGTGATTGTCACTCGCCTGTTGTCTCACAAAACAAGAGGCCTGGATGTAGACCTTACAGTATATATCACATTTAGGCTTAAAGTTACATGTACAGTAGCCAGTATAGGTGTAAACAATCATAATATATAGTTTAGTGCGGCTATATGGTGCATGAAATTGGGTTAATTCTGCACTTTGAGGTAAAAGCATGAAACTTGGCACATTTATAGTATTCGATCGGCTGATTAAAATTTGCTATAGGTCCACTTGAAATTATTCCAAGATGGCCGCCAAATTCCACATTGCTGCCACTGTAATGTAGAAATCAGGAGGTCATGTAGATTTTTATTAATCCAACGGCTATGGAGTTGAAACTGTCTAGGACATATCTTGGACTCAATCGCTAGTGGACAATCTTAAAAGTTCCAATATGGCTGCCTTAATGACATCAGGACAGTGATGTCATATTTTAAAAATACTTTTTGGGGTCGATTCTTTACAGATTTTTTGATTTTTTTATATTTATGTTACTTTCTCTGGAAAACTACATAATAAATTAGGAAATAATTATTTGTTGTGGATTAAAATAATTGTGTGCACTTTCATGTGTAAAAGGCAAATATTTAATGACGAAAACACAACTATTTATTCACACCCTTATGACCTCCATTTTGAAATTCCTCAGGATCTTCTGCTTGTTGAAGGGGTATTTTCGTCAAGTTCATCTGTCCGTTGCCGCCATATATGCAGAACTGTGTTAGGTCCACGGACTACATTTTGAAAAACATTTATTCATCTAGGTATAGGTCAGACACATGTCGAAAATGAGTCGCTTTGGCCCAAATTTCACGGAGTTATGCCCCTTTTCGGATGTGATAATATCTGATTTCATTTCGATAGACATGTGATCTATAACTAGATGAATCAGTTTCCAAAATTTTGTCACTCTATATACCTAACCCGGTTCTGCAGATATTGCACTAATAAACTGACGAACGTACATGACGATGGCAATACATATAGGCCATAATTGCCCGAAGGTAAAAAATTGACAACTGAAACTTTACAGCCTGTGATATTGGGGTCATTTTGAGCCTATTTAGATTCAAAATGGCTCGAGGTTTTTAGGGTATGACTAAAAAGTTGTGTTTTCGTGGTTTTTCTTAAAATATTTGCCTCTTTGTGCATGAAAGTCCTCACAATTATTTTAATTCATATCAAATAATTATTTCCTAATTTATTATGTAGTTTTCCGGAGAACATAGCATAAATAGAAAATTTCAAAAATCTGACTGAAAAATTGACCTCAAAAAATCATTTTTACCCCTCAGCCTATTAGGCTGTGGGGTCTTGTCATCGGCAAGTACATCCAGTCGGTCGTCCGGTCGTCTGGTCGTCAGTCGTCAACAATTCTTGTGACCGGTCTAGAAGCCAAACCCTTGCTTCTAGAGACTTCAAATTTGGTATACAGGATTGTTGGGTGGTTAGCCACAAGGCTCTCGAATTTGGGTAATTTGTGATGAATTTTGCGGTTTCCATGGCTGATTGGGTGGAAACTTTGGCGGCCATCTTTAATTTATGTGAAACCATGAATCTTGTGTATCTCGGAAACCATTTCGCTGTTCAGTGTGAAACTTGGTATAGATTATCGATACATCAAGAAACTTTAAAGGAATGACCAAACCAGTTTCCCTGATTGGGTGAAAGCCTTGGCGGCCATCTTTAATTTATGCAGAATCTTTCATGATGTATTTCTCTGATACCATTGAAGTGTTCTATACGAAACTTGGTATACAGCATCGATGTATCAAGAGACTTGCAATGAATAACCACATCAGTTCTTCGGAGAGGCGGGAAGGATGGCAGGCCATTTTTAATTTATGCAAAATCATTAATGATCTCTGTCTCTGATATCGTTCAAGTGCTCGATGTAAAATTTGGTAAACATCATGGATGCATCAAGAGACTTATGATAAATGACAGAACTAGTTTCTCTGATTGGGCAAAAATCTTGGTGGCCATCTTTAATTTATGCAAATTTTTTAATGATGTATGTCTCTGATACCATTTAAGTGTTCTATATGAAACTTGGTATACAGCATCGATGTATCAAGAAACTCGCAATGAATAACCAATCAGTTCCTCTGAATTACGGGAAGGATAGGCAGCCATCTTTAATTTGTGCAAAATCATTAATGATCTCTAGCTCTGATACCGTTCAAGTGCTCAATGTGAAATTTGATATATATCATCATTGCATCAAGAGACTTACGATGAATGACAGAACTGGTTTCTCTGATTGGACGGAAATCTTGGCGACCATTTTAATTTATGCAAAATCATTAATGATCTATATCTGATACCATTTTAGTGCTTCATATGAAACTACAGATCATCGATACATCAAGAAACTTACAATTAATGACAACCAATTTATCTGATTACATGTACATGTAGGTGGAAAACTTTATTGCCATCTTTAATTTATGCAAAATCTATACCTCTGGTACTGTTCAAGTATTTGATGCAAGACTTTGTATACCTCATCAGTACATCAAGAGACTAAAAATGAATGACCGAATCGTTTTCTCTGATTGGATGGAAACCTTGGTAGCCGTTTTCAATTTATGTAAAATCATTGATGATCTATATATCCTTTGATACTATTCAATTGTTTAGTATGCTTGGTATACGTCATAGATACATCAAGAGACTGCCGGTTTCTCTGATTGAACGGAAAACTTTGCGGCCATTTCTGATTGCAAGTTTTTTGATAATCTGTATATTTGTCACTTGACTGCTTGATGTTCCTGATATTTTCAAAGTAGTACATGTGTGGTCCAAATTGAATAGATTGTGAATGGCTGGCACCCAGAGCCGAGGGGTTTTAGATGCGCAGCTTCGTATTCCTATCAAAACTCTATATTACTTGGCTCCCACTGAAAATCGGAAGACTTTCATTTTTGTTCAGATTATTATTAGGGTTCAAAGCAAGAATGACTTGAAGCCTTTTGTTTTTGTTATATGCCCGCCAAAAGGCGGACGTATCATGTGATGGCTGTTTCCGTCCGTCTGTCTGTCCGTCCGTCTGTCCGTCCCTCATGTCCGGTCTATATCTGGGACAGTTTTCTATCTACAGTTCTAATTTTTGATGAGTGGATACCCTACGGGGAGACGATGTGTCGCGTACTAAAATGAAGGTCGAGGTCAGAGATCAAAGGTCACTGGCCTAAAAAACAGGAAATCACTGAAGTGTTCGTGTCCGGTCTATATCTGGGAACTTTTTCTATCCACAGTTGCAATTTTTTGTGAGTGGATACGCTAGGTGGAGACGATGTTTCGCGTACCAAAATTGAGGTCGAGATCAGAGGTCAAAGGTCACTGTTGCCCAAAATCAGGAAATCATTGACAGTTTTCTATCTACAGTTCTAATTTTTGGTGAGTGGATACCCTAGGGGGAAACGATGTGTTGCATACTAAATGTAAGTCCAGGTCAGAGTTCAACGGTCAGTGTGACCGAAAAATCAGGAAATCATTAAAAATTTTGAATTTTTTGTTAGTGGATTCAATAGGGGGAAATGAAGTGTCGCATACCAAAAATATAGGTCAAGGTGACCCCAAATCAGAAAATTATTAAAAATAACATTTTCTTGTGTCAGTAGATACATTAGTGTCACTTACCAAAATGTAGGTCAAGGTCAAAGGTTAAGGTCACTGTGACCCCAAAATTGTGAAATTGTTAAAAATCTTGATTTTTTTAGTCCATTGAGAAATTACTGGGAGCCGTTTCGCCATGTACCATTTAGATCCAGGTCAATAGTCAAGGTCACTGTGACTCCAGAATCAAGGTCAAAGGGCAGTGTGACCTTAAAATCAGGAAATCATTAAAAATTACAAAATTTTTGTAAGTGGATTCAATAGGGCGGAATGAAGTGTCGCATACCAAAAATTAGGTCAAGGTCAAAGGTCAAAGATTACTGTGACTCCAAAATCAGGAAATTATTAAAAATAACATGTTTTTGTGTCACATACCAAAATGTAGGTCAAGTGATCTGGTCAAAGGTCAAGGTCACTGTGACCCCAAAATCATGAAATAGTTAAAAATCATGATTTTTTTTGTGTCCATTGAGAAATTACAGGGAGAGGGTTTGTCATCTACCAAAATGTAGGTCAAGTTCAATAGTCAACGTCACTGTGACTCCAGAATCAAGAAATCTTTGAAAATTACTTTTTTTGTGTCAGTAGATACTTTAGGGGGACATGATGTAGCACATACCAAAATGTAGGTCAAGGCTGAAGGTGTGAAAATACTATTAAAATTCCTTACTTATTATGTAGTAAATTTGGCTGGCACAT
Source organism: Hanleya hanleyi (assembly GCA_036873755.1). Classification (NCBI taxonomy): domain Eukaryota; kingdom Metazoa; phylum Mollusca; class Polyplacophora; order Lepidopleurida; family Hanleyidae; genus Hanleya; species Hanleya hanleyi. Next base: position 50,666 of record JAVTVY010027815.1, read on the forward strand.
CTCCAGAAAAACCTATTCCCAATATTTCGTTGCAACAAATGACCTACCTTGCTGGAAAGACTGATTTGTTCTGTCAAATTTATCGGCAATTTGAACATATGATGAGTGGCTCGATTTCGAACCAGCCGCCATCATAGACAATCACCCAGCAGAAACAAAAAATGCCCTAAAACACCATGGGGGTACCCGACAAAAAGCTGTCACAATGTTGCTGTCTGCAGACGCTGTTCCAGCTTTTTTGTATATTTTGATTTGTCAAATAATCCAAAAAAAAATTCAATATATATGATACCATCCATGCCTTCCTGGGATGAATAACAGCCAATCAGCAGACGCCCTGTTTTCTGCGGTATTTCATCTTCTATACACACTTAATAGTGAAGTCTAACCTACAAGTAGACAAAAATCACCCAATATTATTCATATTTCTATGGTGCAGTTGGGGATATAGTGGCACACCAATGGGCAAATATTAGCACCCTTGGTCCAGCAGTTGCAAAGATACCAGTATGCAGCCATATCTCAAATTGTGCAAAATGCAACATTTGCTTGTATCATCTAATCTCAATAAACACCTCAATATCTTCAGATAAAGACCATGGAAAGATATATTCTATGGTTCCCCACACTATTTCATCATGTATCTGTCAACTAGTAGATGCAGGTGGATCTTCATATATACCACAATGCAGTTGTCAGAAAAAAATGCACCCCACCCCCCATCCTTCATCCCAAAAGCCCATATTTAAACTTCATACACTAAGTGGTGACGAAAACTTTGAATTGCAAAATGATTACTCTGGCAAAAATGCTGGCAAACCAGGCTATTATCACACAAGAACTGGTATAACTAAGAACTATGGCCATGAAATATGGTGCATATAAACTTCAAGTTAAGATCCTCAAATTGGAGGGGTTCTGTTAACCGATGGAAAGCTTGGGTTAGACTGGAATCTAGGTGATGATCATTTCAACCACAATGCTCATGATATTGGCTGACTAATTGGATAAGTGTTAAAAAGCTCAAAGACAAGTCTAAGAATGTATAAAAGCCCAAACAGCAATGCCATGCCATTCGAACAATGCGGCGTGCTCCGACAACTCATTAATGAACAAGATTTCCACTTTCGGCCCCATTCAAGCCTTTGGAGTCCTTTGTTTACAACTGAAAACAGTTAATAAAAAGATTGCAAGTGCCCAAGAATGCATCGGCAGCAGTTTTCAACAACAACAAAAAAATGTTAAAATCTGCCTTAAGGTGTGAAAATACTATTAAAATTCCTTACTTATTATGTAGTAAATTTGGCTGGCACATCTCCAGAAAAACCTATTCCCAATATTTTGTTGCAACAAATGACCTACCTTGCTGGAAAGACTGATTTGTTCTGTCAAATTTATCGGCAATTTGAACATATGATGATATGATGACAAAAAATGCCCTAAAACACCATGGGGTTACCCGACAAAAAGCTGTCACAATGTTGCTGTCTGCAGACGCTGTTCCAGCTTTTTTGTATATTTTGATTTGTCAAATAATCCAAAAAAATATTCAATATATATGATACCAACCATTCCTTCCTGGGATGAATAACAGCCAATCAGCAGACGCCCTGTTTTCTGCAGTATTTCATCTTCTATACACACTTAATATTGAAGTCTAACCTGAACATCGAGGTCACTGACCCCCAAAATCAGGAAATTCATAAAAATCATGATTTTTTTGTGTCCATTGATACATTGAGGGAAGACGATGTGTCATGTACCAGAAGTTAGGTCAAGGTCAGAAGTCAAGGTCACTGATCCCAAAATCAGGAAATCATTTAAAAATAACTTTTTTTCTGCCAGTAGATACATTAGAGGGACATGTGTTACATACCAAAATGTGGGTCAAAGGTGAAGGTCACTGTGATCCCAAAATCAAGAAATCATTAAAAGTCACATTTTCATATGCATGTCGAAGATGAAGTCGAGTAATATGATGTTGCGTTCTGTCCATTCATCCATTAACATTCGTTGTCCATGCGATATCTCTAGTTTCAAGGTATGGAATGGTACCAAACTTTGAGTAGACCCTATACCTTACTCGCATGGCAGAGAGAAGTCATATATTTTGAGATCAATTTGTCCAAGGTCAAGGTCACAGTCCTTCAAAACTGAATCAAGTTTAGCTGGCCATACGTGTTAGGTTGGAATATTCAGAGTTCTTTCCTCTACATGTATATGGCATTCGTCCTGTGGGGTTGTCTCTCATATTTGAAACAGCTACATTTAGTTAAACTGTTGTGAAATAAAAACCATACATTCACTAATTTAACGGGGAGAGGGGTCCTTCATGAACTTCATACTTGTTTATTAACTCAAGAACAAAGGTTACTTCATCACTTTCTTCTTCCTTCATGAAAAATTCTCTCGTCTGAAAGGAATCCATTTGCAGGAAAACTACTATTTTCTTCTGTTTCACTATTGTCGATTTCAGTGTGGGATATGTGAGCTCTCGGCACTTGCTTCAAGGTCAACTAGTTACCAAGAGTTAAGCTCGTTTTAGTTTATCATTCAATATAAGATGTTATATATGTTACATTCTCAGAAGCACAAAATTGTAGGCCAGCTACCAATTGGAATCGAGGCTATTAAAACAACCTTGAAATTCGGACCAACGTAATTCCAGATACACGGGTGTATATTGAAGCGCCTTGGGCTCTTGTTCAGAATATTTTTGTTCTTCCGCTATATTTTTCACACGTGATATGTCAAATAATTTATTATAGTTCTCCAATTCATCCAACATCCCACACTGAATTTATCACATTTTAATCTTTTACAAGCCACTGCTAAAGCATCTTCTGCATTCAACCAAATCTTTCAGGCTTTTACATACATGCATTTTCCATTCATTGTGTACCATATACACTGACTAAAACTGTCTGGCTGAGGGGTTGTTGCACCTTTTAGGTGCTGCCTCATGTTATAACATGACGTCATTGTGACGTCGTTAAGGCAGCTACCTTAGAACTTATTACATTTTCCTAACGCTTGAGTCCGAGATATGTCATAGAAAGGTTCAGCTCCGTAGCCTTATTTGTAAGAAGAAAATTTAGGGGTCCCAAATGACCTCCTGATTTCAACATTACAATGGCATCCATCTTGAATTTGGTGGCCATATTGGAATCATTTCAAGTGGGCTAATATCCAATTTTAATCAACCGATCGAGTACTATAAATGTTTCATGCTTTTACCTCAAAGTGCAGAATCTTTTCACCATATTGCCCCACTATTTAATACTGGCTTCTAGATGCTTGTGAATAAATGTTTTCATTAGCAGTACATATACCAGTATTTGCACATGTAGAGTGGTGTGTTATGGATAAACTTTCATATTTCCTTCACCTCGATAACATATTTGTTCATAATTATCAGACCTGCATGTGTGAGTGATCATTGCATACAGTACTCTTAATGATGCTAGTCAAGCAAAGCAAACTGCTGGTGTATAACAAGAGTGCGTTTTGCCTCTTTCTATTTTTTTTTTTTTTTTTTTTTTTTTTAGGCTACGGCTGTTTGGATCATCTGTCACTTTGATCGTAACGATTAACTGATTAAGCCTCAAATCTATTCATCACAGTTATATTCCGCTGCACAAGTGATCCAACAGAGCTCTCGCGAAATTCCTGGTTATTTTTGTTGTATGCTTTTCTTGCCTCGCTGCAGCTTTCGAAATCAATGTTACGCTTACGACTCTTACTTGGTGTTGAAATTGAGAAAATTGGCACAATTACTTCACTTTCTGAACTTTCTGAACATTTCCTCATGTTGGTTTTTCCATCTGAACATGTCAACATTATTATATATGTCAACATCGCACAAAGTTTTGCTCTCTGGTTTGGTGCATTTAGTGAATTTATCAATAGATTTGTTCAATATGTGAAAATGTAATAGCATGTAAACATGCCAACTTTTTGTCTGAAATCTAGGGGAACTCAAGTTGTCTTCCCAGGCTTGAAGGCTTGTGAACTTTCAGTTTCTCATATTCTGAAATTTGTCCGGTATGACTTCATGTTACATTTCAGATCTGCATGAAAGTATTTCTAAGGCAGTGCATGTTGCTAGGACTAGGTATCAAATGTACAAGCCTGAATGTATTGTTATGTTGAACCATACTCAGGAGCTACATAAAAACAAGTGACAAGTTTATAGATGGTTCTGTTAGAATATATCAGTGTTATATTAGTACCTTCCCTTTGCAGTAACTTAAACTGTTATCAGTACACCAGAAATCTGTCCCAACTAGTTAAAAACACATTTTCATCTCCTAATCTGCCTTTGAGGTGTATGTACAGTTTGAAGCATATTCCAAATTAAACTATACTACAAGATAAGCTTGAACATGTGTGTTGTGACTTCCATGATTGACGTGGTCCCCCCCCCCCCCCCCCCACAAACCCTCAACAGGAACTCCATAGACCAAGGAGGATGCAATGAGGCAAAAACATCCTTTGTTTGTACCCATGATGGTGTTTGATACTGGTATCAAGATTTGGATTGAGGCATGGAATTTAATTTCCCATTATGAATAGTTTTGCTTCCCAAATTGTTTCATTTTTTTGTCTGACATCGAGGTGTAACACCACATGACTTACAAATTCAAGGGTGATAACTCTCAGTTAGCCAAGGGAGATGACTTTGCAATGAGGAGCACTGATCAGTATTTGACTCGAAAGTTATTATAAAGACTGATTAGACGCTGAATTAAGCAATTGAATTATCAGAACCATACTGCATAATCTAGGAGTATGAATTCATATTTTTGCCTCAACCACAGTCCTCGAGAAATTGTCAATCTCAATGTGTATAAATGTCATCGGAGCTTGGAAGCCGACTCAGTATGAGATATGATAACCAGCCTAGTTTTGTTCTGCTGTCAGATTTTTTTCCATCCAAGATAAACTGTTTATCTGTCAATGTGTATTTTAATTTTGGAGTTTTGGACCCTTATCATTATTCCCAGACTGACTGACATATCTTCTAGAGTCTCATGGATCAGAGATCTTGTTTAGACAAGTCAGAGACAAGTCTTCTCAATTGTATGCTCTTCTGAATTACAAGTAGAAATCTCCAATTCCTGGCTGGTAAAATTGTTGTCTGTCTGTCTGTCTGTCCGTCCGTCCGTCGTGTCCGGTCTATATCTGGGACCGTTTTCTATCTACAGTTCTAACTTTTGATGAGTGGATACCCTACGTGGAGACGATGTGTCGTGTACTAAAATGAAGGTCGAGGTCAGAGGTCAAAGGTCACTGGCCTAAAAAACAGGAAATCACTGAAGTGTTCGTGTCCGGTCTATATCTGTGAACATTTTCTATCCACAGTTGCAATTTTTTGTGAGTTGATACGCTAGGTGAAGACGATGTGTCGCGTACCAAAATTGAGGTCGAGGTCAAAGGTCACTTGCCTAAAATCAGGAAATCATTGATCATTGACAGCTTTTTGTCTACAGTTCTAATTTTTGGTGAGTGGATGCCCTAGGGAGGAACGATGTGTTGCATACTAAATGTAGGTCGAGGTCAGAGGTCAAAGGTCAGTGTGACCAAAAAATCAGGAAATCATTAAAAAAAAAAAAAAAATTGTGAGTGGATTCAATAGGGGGAAATGAACTGTCGCATACCAAAAAAATAGGTCAAGGTCGGAGGTCAAAGGTCACTGTGACCCCAAAATCAGGAAATTATTAAAAGTAACATTTTTTTGTGTCAGTAGATACATTAGGGGGACACGATGTGTCACCTACCAAAATGTAGGTCAAAGGTCAAGGTCACTGTGACCCCAAAATCGTAAAATTGTTAAAAATCATGATTTTTTTAGTCCATTGGGAAATTACGGGGAGCCGTTTTGTCATGTACCATTTAGATCCAGGTCAATAGTCAAGGTGACCCCAGAATCAAGGTCAAAGGTCAGTGTGACCTAAAAATCAGGAAATCATTAAAAATTACAAAAATTTTGTGAGTGGATTCAATAGGCTGAAATGAAGTGTCGCATACCAAAAATTAGGTCACGGTCAAAGGTCACTGTGACCCCAAAATCAGGAAATTATTAAAAATAACATTTTTTTGTGTCCGCAGATACATTATGGGGACACGATGTGTCGCATATCAAAATGTAGGTCAATGTCAAAAGTCAAGGTCACTGACCCCAAAATCGTGATTTTTTGTGTCCATTGAGAAATTGCGGGGAGACGGTTTGTCATGTTCCAAAATTTAGGTCAAGGTCACTGTGACTCCAGAATCAAGAAATCTTTGAAAATTACTTTTTTTGTGTCAGTAGATACATTAGGGGGACATGATGTGTCACGTACCAAAATGTAGGTCAAGACAGTAACTGAACGTCAAGGTCACTGTGACCCCAAAATCAGGAAATCATTAAAAATAGCTTTTTTCTGCCAGAAGATACATTAGAGGCACATAATGTGTTACATACCAAAATGCGGGTCAACGGTCAAGGTCACTGTGACCCCAAAATCAAGAAATCATTAAAAATCACATTTTCATATGCCTGTCGGAGACGAGGTCGTGTAATGTGATGTTGCGTTCTGTCCATTCATTAACGTTTGTTGTCCAGGCCTTATTTTTTGACGCGAACGCTCGTTCAGGTTACGTGAAGGTTACGCAAATCATATTTTACGCGAACGGTCACCGTTCACGTGGGGCGAATTTTATCTGCCAGCAAGTCACAAGTCGGCATTGTCTGTCTGCACAAAGTGAAAATAAAATAAAAAGTGGCGACAGCGATATTCTCGCGTATACCGTCCACTTTCTCTTTCTCCTTTTGTCGACTGGCAGGCTAATTTACATGGCCGTGGTTGTTTGATAAATCATGAATTGCTTATGGCCTAGTTAAATTGTTTGTGTCGGAGTGGTTTCGTTTTCACTGGCCAGACAATTACGCATGCCCAGATGGAAATAGGTCGGCACTGAAACTATTTGCCGAGAAGTGGAGACTGTCTGGTCGTTGGAATTGACCAATAAATTGAAATAATGGATGTTATTTGATGCACAATAAATCATTTTGAAACCCTGAACATACATTCAGAACATATTTGGCATTTTACAGCTTTAGAAATATTTAGGAATCGCATTTCGGCAAAAATAATGTACCGTAAAACTCACGTAAGCACTGGAATTTTATCACGTTCAGAATACTACCGATGCCGATAGACTGTCTGTTTTGCTTCATCTCGACTAAATAACTCGTCTGAATTCTTATAGATGTCACGGTATGTATTCCTGGTTACTCGTAGCATAACGAATATTGAATATTTATTAAAAATTCCAAGTGAATCGGTAAAAATCCTTTTGTTTACGCGACGTGTGGCTTACCTCAGCAAAACCAAACGACATTTAACGATATTTTATGTTAATGAGCAGTTGGGGCGGTTTGACCAATCAGGAAGTCGGGTTACGTCAGGTGACCAGCATTTTTGCGGGTTTATTGGGGTTGAATGAGAAGGATTCGAAACACATGACCATTTTCACCCAATAAAATCGACGCATTTTTACTATTGACCTGAAATAAGGTTGTGTTGAAATGAAAGCAGAGTTGTTGCCCTTCAATTTGATATCTTTAACGTGGGGAGGGGCTTCCGGGATTTCGTTGCAGAAGCTTGTAAACAAGGTGCGTTTTACGCGTTTCAACAAACTTTTCTGAATAAATGACGCTCTGTTTTACATTTGTAGACGATCTTCACATAACTAAGCGTATTTTTTAGTAATAAACACCGAACTCACGTGAAATAATTAATGAAATAATACGTTTTATTTGGAGTAAGCCGTGTCTGGTTTGATTTTTCCACACGTGGCTCCAAATTGTTTCGAAAATTTACGTAACCTTTCACGTAACCGATCAGTTACGCAACGAGGTTGGTGCGTAACCGAACGATCGGTTACGTACGCTAAAAATCACGCGAACGGTAAATCGTTCACGCCAGATTTTGAAAAAATAAGGCCTGTTGTCCATGCGATATCTCTAGTTTCAAGGTATGGATTGATGCCAAACTTTGAGTATACCTTACTCGTATGACAAAGAGGAGCCATACATTTTGAGATCAATTTGGCAAAGGTCAAGGTCACAGTCCCCCCAAAACTGAATCAAATTTAGCTGACTATATGTGTTAGGTTGGAATATACAAAGTTCTCTCCCCTACATTTACATGGTATTGTCCTGTGGAGTTGTCTTCCATGTTTGAAACAGCTGCATTTAGTTAAACTGTTGTGAAATAAAAACCATACATTTACTAATTTAACGGGGAGAGGGGTCCTTATGAACTTCATACCTGTTTATTAACTCAAGAACAAAGGTTTACTTTATCACTTTCTTCTTTCTTCATGAAAAATTATGTCATCTGAAAGGAATCCATTTGCAGGAAAACTACTATTTTCTTGTGTTTGACTATTGTCGATTTCAGTGTGGGATATGTGAGCTCTCAGCTCTTGCTTCAAGGTCAACTAGTTACCAAGAGTTAAGCTCATTTTAGTTTATCATTCAATATAAGATGTGATACATGTATATGTTGCATGTACATTCTCAGAAGCACAAAATTGTAGACCTTTCTCTGGATTGCTAGCTACCAATTGGAATCAAGGCTATTAAACAACCTTGAATTTGGACCAATGTAATTCCAGATATACGGGCGTATATTGAAGCCTCTTGGGCTCTTGTTTTGTTTTTTTTTGGTCCAAACTCAGTGTTTAAGCATCTAACATATACAGTGATAAGATCTTTTGTAGACTTGACTAGAGTGCTCTATGTGCATATAGAATTTCCGTTCAATGTGTAGATGGTCAATATTTCATGTCATGACTTTCAAGTTGTACATGTACTTGCTTTGTCAAAAATAATCTCAACAAAAAAAAGAAGAAAATAGTGATTTTCTTTGAATGCATATATTATTTACATGTACAATATGCAGTGCCAAAGAAATTGGAACTCTTCTGCATCCATGGGAGATTAATTTAGTCCATACACAGAGGTTTTGGTTAGAATGTATTAGACCATCAGTTAATTCAGGTATTAACAGATAGTGACAGTCTGCCTGCACTCCTCCAGCGATTGGTCGTTCGACCCGCGCCATTTTGAATTAAAACAAGCTTTCCCATTGGCTCACTATTTATAGGACGAAAGGGTTACCCTCAACAACAAACATGACAATCTGTCCCTCGGTAAAACGCACCTCCACATATTTAAATAACAAGTTTTCCTGGTTCTTCTTTTCCTCCCATCTCTGAATGTAGAAAACCAAACTTGGCATTGATAATTCCACAGCAAATTACATACATTCTTATCGCGAACTTTCATCTGCATGAGCGAAGTTTCCATCTCCACATCGCCGTGCCACATGGATGGGGGTAATTCACATGGTCTATAGAGTCAGCTAATCGTTACAGAGTAGGAATAATCATATGAATTGGAATACTCTCATGGATATTCACATCATCATCTCAGTTGCTGGAAATTTCTTATCCAACGTGCAAAATCACACGCAGAAACACCTGATTAGTTATCAGTGGGCCTAACCACAAATCAACAGACGTTACTTGGGGCCATGCGATGTATCCTCGACCATTTATGTTCGACCTGCCAGAAATCCCCTAAACCACGTGTCTCAGTTGACCCGTGACGTCGAAGCCCTCATTCTCGATCTCAAAATCTGCCGTCAAACACATAGTGTGGATAATAGCCAGACATTGGCCCTCCGAAGCAAGGCCCAATGGTACGTATAGGCTAAAGTTTTGGTAGGCCTGAATGTCAATCTGTGATATAGAAATGTATGATCCTGTTTGACTGACTTGAATTATGTTCGTTTATAAACTTAATTTTAAAAGCATACTAGTTTCATAATTATGAACAACGAGAGAAAAAATTGATCACTTCCTGTGCAGTCTGGGCCCTACCACAGGTCACATGACACAGCTATTCTTCCCTTCATATATATTGAGAGTTCCACTGTTTTCACCATCTCCAAACTTTGAACAATATGATTGGCTGGATAAAGTTTCCCCAACATCCATGACAATTCTAAATTATTTTCAAATATTCAAATCATCCAAACTGTAAGCCTGGTCCAACATCGATATTTTCAGCCAATACTAGGCCTGATGACGTAGGCCCCCAACATCCATGACAATGAAATCCCACTTCTATCCCTTGATGTAATATCCCTTGATGCAATGCTGGCCCCCAACATCAGTGTGAGGCCCTAGCCTGACTGACACAGTCGGAACAGCAAGCTTTAATTTGGTGTATCGGTTTACATATAGGACTTCATGCTTTGCAGCACATGTACTGTGCATTGACAATTTAGTTAGTTTCATGTTACACAAGAAAACTTATTGATGCAGATGCATCAATGCCGGCGGAAACGTTTGTAGCTTATAATCTGCGTATTACAAGCCGATTACGTGTGCAACTGGTGAATACAGGTCACGATGCACTATTATGGTTAAAAAAACCGTTGATCTGTTTGTTTTCATTAAAGGTCTGACTACTGTAGTTCGCGCAAGGACCCATCTGGAAAGTGTGGGGTTAGCCGGAAGTTAAGTGCTTGCTGGCAAAATGTGCACATGAACCGCCTGTCCAACTAGGACTTTAAAAGCAATGTTGTCTGGTTGACGTATTAAGTCACTTCATATAGCCTGATGTAAGAGTTCGCGCTGTGGCATTATATGGGACCCATCATCAAGCCACTATTTCTTTATTGATGTGTGTCACTGTAAATTAAGCCTAGATCGACTTTCTCTACACATCAATCCGATCCGCGTGTTTTACTGTTTCGAGTTTTTAGTAACTCGCAGTTCAATCTCAAACATTTTTTGCTGAAGACGTACACTCGTACAGGTGAATAATTTGATCATGTATGGTCATCGATTTGGTCTCTCAGCCATAATAAAATAGTACTAAAGGACATTTATTCGATGAATTCATTATAACAGAATTATTATTAATGTGTTAACCACGAACGGGTGGTACAATCCTGTCATTTTACGATATGAAACTAGTTGGATCACTCCACGGCACATCTGTGAAGTATGGCTGGAGAAAACACCTGTTACTCGTCCAATATCAAGATGGCCGCTCCCATCTTTACTGAATTCAAATATTCAAATAAGTGATGCTACCGTAGATTTCTGGATAAGTGACCACCTGTCGTGCAGATGAATCAGGCCTCAATTTAAGGAGTGCTGATGGTAATCTCTTAACAGGTTACCATGAAATCTACACTGGTAACCTATGGCAACCTATTGCATAATTATTACCCTATTGTCGTATTGCTGGTCAGAATTATGGGGACCTGAAAATAGGTTACCATCATTTTTCATATGGCAACCTCCAGGCAACCTGAAAACAGGCTACCACCTTAAATGGAGGCCTGTGAATGAATGCGCAATTTATCACATGATTGAAAGCGGCATAAGACGTCATCAGGGTTCAGATCCATTGTCTCATTTCATACTTTTGCTTTGTTTTACATTAGAATCTTTAACAAATAAGAGTTCTTGAGTTCGTCTGAAATGCTTCCAACAGCCCAGATCATGGTAGGGGTTGTTGGATTTGAGGTTGAGTAATTCCATGCTTGTTCTTTGAGTTTCTATGGTGGTCATGATTTGCCATATACACATGTAGCAATGCAATAATATTATAGAGCAGTACATGTACATTCATGCAATCAGGATCAATGTTTTTGAAGGTATCTCACTCTGTGATGCTTCATCATGTTAAATATTTATTCCTGGAACCAGCTGAAGATCAAGTTTACACTGCATCCTTCCTTTTGGATGAAAAGTAAAAATAGATCAGTTTAACCAAATATATTAATGTTACAAATTACATGATTAGTCAACTAGATGATTAATTTTGTGTGTTCTTTTCATTTACCCAGGTATCCAGTGCTTTGGTTAACAGGGTAGCCAGTGTGGATCAGAATTTCAACAAAGACATGGAACTGGCACCACGAGTCTCGCCCGAGTTTGAGCTCACACTGGACAACACAACCATTTTACATGCCATCGAAACTCTCAACTTTTTCCAAATGAAAGGTAGGCAGACAAAGGCTGAATAGTTATGGATATTTTTCACATATACATGTAGGTATATGTTCGTTATTATATGATACTTAAATCAAACAAATTTTCTTCTAACTTCAAGGTCTACCATCTTTGCTATGGATTCAACCCTTACTGTTCTAAGTTCCACTACTGTCTGGAATTACCCACCTTTACCCTAAAAGTCATTGTGAACACCATGGTCCACCTGTGACCTTACACCAACCTGTCAAGCGCACATGCTAATAGCAGGTGGCCTGTACCAAACACATGACATATTCATGAGACGAGCTGACTATCATTTAAACCGACAAATGTGGAGTGGCCTTGAGATACACACACTTCTGATTGGCCGAGATGCCAAGTGACGCACACTGGCAGTCTGCCTTGAGCGCCTGACCCATGTTACATCTGCTTTGAACAGAGCAAAGCAAATCACTTGATTGGCTGACCGTGTATACGATGTCACTAATGATTTAGTACATTTTACCAGAGCTCTCGATGGTAGAAGGGAAAGGGGGAGGGGAAGGTCTGGTAGCGAGGGTGCCTAGTATGTCAGTCTCAATAGACTTACATCCACAGTATATGTAAAACATGGATCTGTCACAGGATTTGAACCAAGGTTTACAGCATCAGTTATTGTCCATGATGTAAGAATGAAGGTGATTGGATAATGGTGGGGAATCATGTGATTGGTCAACACTCACACAGAACCTGTCCATTGTCCAATGAGAAATCCCTAATTTCAGTTTTATACTGCACAATTATAGCGCTATTGAATCAGTAGTCATACATGTATGTTTCTGCAGTATCACTATTCAGTGTCAATAAATTTACAAGATTTCCATAGCCAACATTATTATCAGCTTGCCTGGAAACAGTTTCTTTGTTGCTGTGAATCCAGGAAATCTAGATCTATGAATGATGTCATTCTAATGACCTAATGTGGCAGACTAATTGGCGTAGCCATGAACAAATGTTTAGCCATTTTCGTAATCGTTAATGGCTCTGGCTTCTTCAATTATCATTAATGGTACAATGTACAGGATAAATTGCACGCTGTGGTTAACTGTACCCAGAATTAATTGCCGCGCAAACCAAGTTTGACCATAATATGGAGATCATCCTGTAAGCTTTACACGCTTGTCAGCAATTTTAATAATAACATATAGGGATAGAAATCTGATAAAAGTTATGTTGCATTCCAAGCTGATGTATGTGACATTTTCTGTAATTTCAAAAGAATAAAAAAATTTATAAAATTTGTTTTTGCCAGGCTATGCAAATTTCTAGTCTGCATGCAAGATGTGATGTAATTGTTTCAGGCATACAATTCTTGTGGCATTTCCCTGAGTCTTTTATGTGAAAGCATTTGTATTGAGGAGCAGTATTTCGTTGATTACCGAGTAATTCGAACAGATCCTGGTACAAGGGCTTTGCATTTGAATTCAATACCTCAATGTTTCTTCAAGGCAATCTGGGGAAGAAATCTCAACTGTGGAATACTTAAGTTTGCCGATGATGTGAGCCCGTCAGAAGCTTAAGGACTGTAGTCCCTGGGTTGTGAAGGAACCATTCAGGAAGGCGTTCGGAAAGTGATGGTATTGAAGCAGAAGACTGAGTCACTCTAGTACTCATTAATCGTACCAGGATCACCGACATAAACTGATCATTGGAGTTAGTCCGTAATAGCTCATGATGAGATCTCAATAATCAGAAAAGCGGGGGATGTGCCAAAACCTGATAAAGATCGCAAAAAGATGGAGCCATTCCTCAGCGCAGTTGGCGGTAATCAATACCAAACTACAGACTGAGAGATGGTGACTGGAAGATGTTCCAAAGACACCAAATCCTATTAATTTTTCCGTCAAAAACCAAGAGAGCACCAGACCATGGAGAAATTTGGCGACCATTGCCGCCCTTTTCACTGCCCCGTGTCTGGAAGTCTCTCACAGATCACTGCACCAGTACAGATTCCATCAGTAAAAACATGCAAGATGGCTGCCGACAGATAGCAATCTGGATCCCTTCAGGTTTATATCCTGTGAAATACTTTATATATTGACAGTGGTTGGGGGTTGTCTATCTCACTGTAACAGTAGCTACGACTCTTATCTGCAGTTTTGCTGTAATGTTGGGGTAGAATTTCATACCCAGTATTCAGAATATCAGATGGGTACACAGCCTGCTGACTTCTGGCTGTCAAATTTACTATTTCTGGGTTGAGTTTCAAGCAATAGGTCAGAAAATAGTTTCCTCTGGATTTGTTAGATTTCTCATTTTACCAGGGATGGTCATCTGAGGTTATCACAATATCACTGAAGGAACAAGGAACATAATAACCAATGGTCGATCTGATTCTTGACCTTTTGACTGTCCAGGGTTATGACCAAAGTCTCCAGCTGTCATACTCACTCCGACTTCAGTGCCATTTCTTTCTGCTCTCAGATTTGACAGTTTATTCATGTAATTAAAAAGTTCTGTGGCAAAGTTTTTCTCTGAAGTGTGAGTTTGGCTACATGTGATTGTTGGTCACAATTTTTTTTAACACTTCACGTCTGACTGTCACAGCTTGCAGGGTTTTCGGTCATGATGCAAGTCCTTGAACATCTCAATGCAATAATATTTGACAGGCCAATTGCATGTACATGTACATCTCAGGGAAAAAGGAAATGGCAGGTTTCTGACAATAGCTACGTAGTAATGATCGAATCAAGCGCGAACATTATGTCATCAATGAAACCAGCAATTCTCACACCCCCACAGCACTTGGCAAACTTCTGATGTCTATAAACTGGATCTTCTTGGTTTCACTTTGTAATCGAGAACAGAACTATCAGAAACGTTTGGAAAAATAAGCTGGATGATTACATTACATAATGAATTAACATGACATATGCCTGCATATGGCTGGCTCTGAACTACAAGCTAAAACCTTTAGTTTCTAAAGAAAACATGTATATGCAATGATGCAGGTCACATAATGGCCAGGATAAAATGTCAATGGACATGTCATTTTGTGCGAAGGAATATGCCATCCAGTCCCAACCAGTCCTCCGTTTTTCCTGGAGCTTCACTGCCATATTTCGCATAATTACCGGGGTCAGACAAGATCTCCTCAGAGAAAAGGTAAAAAAAAAACCTTGAAGAGGCCTCCAGCTTAACACGGCTCTAATGGAATGCTTGCATGCTACATTTAGGGAATTGAAAAGGATTTTTGTACCGAGCCAATTTTTTGCCGTCGCTTCTGGGATTGCTGCATTCCTCTTTGATGAAGTATGATTCGAACACAATCCCTGCTTCACCCTCTCCAATCATACCATAGCCCAGACTGAGGAATTATTTCAGCAATATTAATCAAGCATGGCTGATGAGACAATTTGATGCAATAAGCTCGGCTGCTCGAAATGTGGAGGGGAGATTCAAGACAGAGGTAATATTGATGATCAGATATGGACGACAAGTACACGATATAATGGCTGTATATTGCCGCATGTCTGTACATCTTGTCACAGCCGTCTTCTTGTTGGTTTTTCATACAAATCCGGAAAATGTCATAGCTTTGAACTGGATTTGTCACAGCCCCGGTTTGGAGATATTTCTTGCTTCGAGCCATTTGTTTTTCATTTTTTTTTTCTTCTAAAAGTTTTTCTCAATACATCTTGATGATGTGAGAAGACATTTAAGGAAAGTAGAGAAAGACAAGATGAGTCAAAGTTCTCGGCAACAAATTCTTTAAAATAAATTCATTGAGCTTCTTTCTTTGAAATTGTTTTAATTGGACTACAGGACATGTTCCACAGCACCAACTATTAATCTAGCTATATACAAGAATACATATACATTCTCAATTTAAGATTCTGCCAACTGACTTCATTTCTGAGACTGTGATGTTTAATTCTTCTTTATTTACATGTCAATTTACTGCAAGAAAAAGGTTTGGTTAGCTGTCAAATTGTCAAGTTTACATGCATTTGTAGTAACTGTCAAAAGAAGTTGTAACAAAAATTGGAAATGAGAGGACATATTTTCAATATTGTCCGAATGTCAATGATCAGTTAATGATGTGATATTGTGAGGGTTACTGATAAATATTTACGAAGGAGATATCCCATAGTTTGGCATGCTCTCTTCTCTTCAGTGACATTGCAGATAAGGGCAATTCTCGACCAATATTGAGGTTGGAACGAGGATCGTGGGGGCCGTATCAGGTCGCCCAGGTCTAAGTCCCCTGGCTTAGTCACCAACATGACATCAGATTTGGTGGTACTGGTGGGATGACAACGTGAGGCATTGCTCCGCTAATCCAGTTATCCCGTTTTATTAAAGTCATACCGGGGCAGTGTGGGTAATTAAGCACCCCAGATAATTGAGTGTTGCTTTGTCCGGGTATTATTTTGTGAAGTACTCGGCTGGCCACTTCCAACCACTGCATGCCAGAGAAGATGATACATGCAGCGAGCTGACAGGTCATGCTTCAAGTCGCTTTTTATTCTGCCACTTGAATTCCTTCACACTTGGTGACAAGCTGTGACAGCTGCGAGCCGATGGCTTGACAGAAAAGCGAGTCAATGATGCCGTCATGGCTAACTCAATCAGGTGGCTAATGTAACAGTTCCACAACTAGAACTATTTTGCAGCATGGCACGGGGTAATTAAATTCAATTTTTTTTTTTTTTTTTTTTTTTTTTTTCAAAAAAGTGAAATTAGTGTAAAAGTTAACCATGACAGAAGAGACTGCTTCACCTGAATAAACTAACATTTTAGATCGGATTGCGTCTCTTCTGGACTGGTTCGACCAACATTTTAATGGTCTTTTACATTCACATGCATTATAAATAAGAGTTTTATGAATTTTTCTTGGCACAGGTCTGTTTAATTTTTACTTGCGATGAAACAAGGACATGCTCTGGAAACTGACATGTCAAATTTTCATAAGGCAAAAAAATTATTTTATTTTGCAAATTTGAGTGACAACATTTTAACATTTTTTTAGCTCCGAAAGGGCTTTTCCAATCAGCTCTCTTCACTGTGCCTTCTGAAACAGACAGAATAAAACCCTGCTCTTTGGCTTTCCATTGAACTCTATATGTATTTTCTACATTAGATTGAATGCTTCAGATCCGAGCTTTCTGAATAGCTTGACAGCTCCCAACACTTTGTAAATGTGTGCAATAAAGAAGTTTGAGAAATTAGCCAATCATAATAGCCTGGTCGTAGAAGATGAAATATAGGTGCTACCCAGAAATAAATGGTATAAAGCTGCTTTTGGTGTCAAACGAAGCAGAATTCGGAGTAGAATAACATATCCAAAATCCGCAAAAATCCTCTTTGGGGAATTTTTTTTATGAGTGTTTCAATATTTTGTACATTTTTGCATGTTTTTGTATGGAAAAGGTAAAAAACTAAGGATTTTATGTGACTTTTGGAGGTTCATTCACCTTCAAGGAAGAAAATGCAAAGTCTTAAGTTGCTGAAAATTGTTACTCTACTGAGAACTAAAATAGTTATTACCGCATTACTTCGGGTATAAGCCCGACCCCCAAAGGAAGATTCCACTCAAAAATAGGGGTGGGCTTATGCCCGGGAAAGGGCCAGAACATGTTTGAAAAAATAATTCTGGAACTGTGGGTTGGCCATGCACAATTCTCAAGCAAGTTTACCTCTAATTAACTGCTGAAACACAATTTCTTCATTAGTGTCAACATTATCTTCATCGTCAAGGGTAACCTCCTTGGTATTTTGACAACTTTCTCCTCTGCAGACTCCACAGGCTGTTACACATTTCAGTCCATGTTTACGACAAGAGCAACTGTTATTGCCATATGGGTTTCTGGCAGAAAGTTTGCATTTACATCTTACAAACGACAGTAAGCTCTCTGGTGCTGCATCCAAGTCTGTCAGGACTGGTGTTAGTATGGTATCAGCAAGTTTCCAACCCCATTGCATCGGATCCAGGTCATTGTTTGTGAGCTTACACCAACGTATGACTTGCAAGTGAACCTGCAAACTGTGAAAATATGCTGCTCTTTCTGTAGGTGGACGCTTCTGTGGATCAATTGATGTTTTGCTTGTCGACACCATCTCCATGTATTTCGCGTACCGTAGACTGTTCAAAGAATCATCTGCTCTGCCTCCATATAAGACAACATATATCCGGATACCAGCTTTGCCAATCTGTTCCACTGTCGCCTCAGGATCGGTCATCAAGAAGGATATCTGCTGCAATTCTTCTGATTGTTTTATCTTCTTCAGAAGATTGGTTTTGCCATGCCCATATATGTGGAAGAGGTGTTGTCGCAACCACTCCACGCATGGATGAACAGGAGATGGGATGTTACTACTTTGCGAGCTTTGTTAACAAGGTCTTGAAATTTCCACATCTTCAAACCTTTCTTTGACCTCTTTGCCTCTGAATGGAAGTATATATCAGCAATATTCTGGTTCCAGTGGTACATCAAGAGGACAAGTACATCCGTGTCATCTGCTACTACACTCACTTCACTTCCTTGTCTTGCAAATTTAAGAGCACATTCCAATATCAATGTGTCAGCATCTGTTGTGCACGATCTGACCATCAGCTTCCAAGCATCGACTCAGCAACGTAATGAACTGACTTTTGTTCTTCTCATTCGAGAGAAAGGTCTACTGGTCACTGTGAGCCTTCGTATATTCAATAAGCTGAATATCAGCACAAGTTTTTCCAACTCTTCGCTGGTGCTCGTGATCTTTAATTGACGGACCCTGTTCGTAGCCATCAAACACGATGCAACAGTCGCCATACATGTACCTTGCAAGCACATAGTTGACATATTGCATCGTTATGTCTTTGTATGTCACCTTCTTCTGCCATTTCACTCTATGAATAAGGGCCCCGCCATCAAGAACGTGCATAGCTTGCGCCTTTTGAAGGTGTGGAAAGTTCAAGACCTTGTTAACAAAGTTGGCAAAGTAGTAACATCCCATCTCATGTTCCTCCTTCCATGCGTGGAGTGGTTGCGACACCACCTCTGCCACATATGGGCATGGCAAAACCAGTCAGAAGAACTGCAGCAGATATCCCTCTTGATGACCGATCCTGAAGCGACAGTGGAACAGAAAGAGCAGCATATTTTCACAGTTTGCGGGTTCACTTGCAAGTCGTACTTTGGTTTAAGCTCACAAACAATGACCTGGATCCGATGCAATGGGGCTGGAAACTTGCTGATACCATACTAACACCAGTCCTGACAACATGCCTGACAGACTTGGATGCAGCACCAGAGAGCTTACTGTCGTTTGTAAATGCAAACTTTCTGCCAGAAATCCATGTGGCAGTAACAGTTGCTCTTGTCGTAAACATGGACTGAAATGTGTAACAGCCTGTGGAGTCTGCAGAGGAGAAAGTTGTCAAAATACCGAGGAGGTTGACACTAATGAAGAAATTGTGTTTCAGTAGTTAATTAGAGGTAAACTTGCATGAGAATTGTGCAGGGCCAACCCACAGTTCCAGAATTATTTTTTCAAACATGTTCTGACCCTTTCCCGGGCATAAGCCCACCCCTATTTTTTCTTCTTTGAAGGTGAATGAACCGCCAAAAATGTACAAAATAGTGAAACACTCATAAAAGAAATTCCCCAAAGAAGATTTTTGCGGATTTTGGATATGTTGTTCTATGGCACATTCTGCTCATATGGTGTAAGAATCATCTTTATACCATTTTTTCCCCGGTCAAAATGCCCAACAACCAGACTATAATGACAGCCTTAATTTGTTCTCGTCTCTTGTATTATGAGATGAGATGATTAATAGTCATACCAAATTGTATACCCTGTACCATGATATCCCATACAAATACTATAATTTCGTTCTAAGTTGCACCTCTTAACGGGCGATCTATCATGTTGATTAGATAACGGTGCTCGGCTGGATATTTGCTCACTGCCAGACCACCAATTCAGTTATGTTCGTCTTTGGCTATTGTCCGGATTAAAGCATCCCAAATTTTCTTTCAGGGAATCTTGCTATTAGTCTTTTCCTTTCAGGGCCAAAGGAATATGTATCAACACTGGGCAAAGACGGAATGAAAACTACGGTCGCCCGTTTTTTTTTGTTTTTTTTAGAATTCCGGAATCGCCCGTGATTGCCTATTAGTCACTGGTGTAAATAGGCTGTTAAACAGTACGGAGACACCAATGCTTTTTAAGCTGTTTCCTTCAGAAATTCAATTAAGCGAGATAAATCAATCTGTAGCGATGAATGGGCCAGTGGGTCAAACGGAACTCTGTAGCAGGGCTGTTGTGGAATTTTGTTGAAGTATATTGATGCTGACGAAGGATTCCGACAAAAATTACGAAACGCTGCCCTTTGAGAAATCCCTCTGAAGCCCTGGATGCAAGGTCTTTGATCCATATGGATTGTGTTGCTTATAAATTTTGATTAGTTGAAAATGGGAGTCTTGGGGTTCGGGGGACGATGGACAGCCAGACTATGCATGGGTTGAGTCACCACCGCAGCCTTTATTGCTGTCTTTTAATAATCCCATTTCCGAAGGATAAGCGACAGCCTTGCAAGACAGTCATTTCTGTGATGGCATTTCTGTGACAAGTGGCCCGCTAGGGGGACTCAGTAAATTGCAAGGACACCGTCGCTATGCAGCCGTAAAATGACCAGCGGATTCTAACTGTGATCTCCATATTACAATTCCCTGCATTCCATCACTGGGACAGCTTCACGTTATTTTCATTATACATATTTTTCGCACCACGCAGATAACAGAATTGTCCTTATTGACCCAAGCCTTTGAATGACCCGAGACCACTTGTCACTCCTCATTCGACAGTTTTGTTTCTTCATTAGAAATCCCTGATCTAATTACAATGTGGTAGGAGGGCATCTCCGCCACGATTCCATGTCAAACAAGTCAGACAAGGAATGTTTCTGAGGGCAAGAAGAATGAAATATCAAAAGCATTTCATAGTATTAATTTTTCTTTTGAATGTAACGATTTTCATGAGCTGCAATCTTCAAAGCCTAAGAAATTAATAATTTACAGCTTTAAATGTGGCAGTACTTGTGAAAGTGAAAATTCTATGTTATAGCAATCTGCTGAGTTTCAATACAGTCAAAAGTTTATGAACCATTTCAAAATGAGAGTCATTCCTGGTCAGGGTGTGAGCCATCGACCGCTTACTTACCAGCTGGTAAGCAACATTTTGGCATACAACATTTCGGTAAGCAACATTTCAGCACACAGTATAATCTGCCAACAGAAGTGGTTAGTATGATATTTAACATGCAACATTTCAGCAACTTTATTTTACAGACCAAATTTTCAGGGGTTTTTTCTGTTTTATTTAATAACAGAATAAAGGGCTACCAAGATGTACAGTTTTGCAGTGATTGTACTACTTTTGTCAAATTTAATTGAGTCAAAGCTTTATTTCAATGTAATCTTTTAGACCAATTAAAACTGATGGACATGTGTACTGTTGCAGCCCAGATCAGCATGATCATATATCCGTTACAGAAATAAATTAACTCTGTATGATCTTATACATGTATGTGTCGGTTAGTGTGATTGAAGGGGAATTTGCTAAAATATCTACAATTAACTTGATACCAACAAAAATTATCTGAAAAATATTTCTCTACTTTATTTAAATGTTCCTCAAGACTGGAAAAAAAGTTGTCAAAATGTCACATGATGAAATGTCGTGCTCTCCACTTTGTGCCGAAATGTCAAGTGTTGAAATCTTGCATGCCTATATTTGTTGCATGCTGAAATGTCACTTACAGATATGTTGCATGCCGAAATGTCGCAGATCCGTGTACCGTTGGGACTATAAAGCCCCCTAGAAGCTGTAGTGTCAGTTGTACATAGCACAAAAACATCTGACTGTGCCAAATGTATAAATTTTCATTGAAGACATTATAGTATTACCAAAATGCTATAATCTTCATCAAATCGATGAAATTACCAGCAAATCTGGTCTTTTCATTGCCTTCATTTATAGTGTCACCAAAAATGATGTGAATCTTTCAACAACCCTGCAGAGCTAAAACCCTGTGAAGCCCATCACAACAAAAATCTGAACACTAAATTTGAGTTATTGTCTTCTTTTGCTATGGAAACAGATGGAATAGTTGGTGAGTATGATATAGCCGGTGTTGCGGACTCAATTTAACAGATTTGTTTATTTGTGAATGCCTTATGATTTTGATTTATGGCATGGGCTTATTTTGGTAACCCCAAGATACAAAAATCTCAGAGCTTCCCTATCCTGAACATTAAATAGTCCATAGGTCATGTACTTTGCAAGGATTCTAAATCTCAATAAATCATACATATATATTGGTTTTTAATATGAAGGAGGACAATCTTTATGTCTTTCAGGCTTGTAGATTTATATCGGCCAAAACATATACAAACAGATTTAATTGTCAGATGGATCCGGAACGTTTTCTTTTTATGAATGAAGGGATGAAGACATACTAGCTCAAATCTCCTCACATTAACTTGAATTTTGAAGTAATGTGGAATTTTACCTCCATTCCAGAAGAGTCACAAGGGGTGCAAATTATGTTATGTCATGATGGGAGAAGGATAAAATTGGGAATCGAATAACCTTGTTTACATTCATGTAATGTTTTATATCAGTCTGTAGGCTTACAGCACATAATGCACTCCAGTGAAATCAGAGATATTGTGTCGCCATAATGTGTGTGATGCATGAGCTCTTTCGGACATATCGTGTACGCTGACAGTAACCCCAACTCTGCGATCGTCAATACATCCCACTGTTATTAATTTCCTGACAACACCACTGTTACGACTGGGCATTAATAGCCTGAACAATGTGTCTGGAAAACCACCGATTAAGTTTGAATCGGATACTGTTCCATTACCATTGCTCATGTAACGGATAATACAAATTAATGCATTATTTATTCTGCACCGTAGAATATCTAGCATTCTCTGTGAAACAAACTGGCATTGAAACTATTGAATATTTATTATTCTGTAATTCCAAGCTCATATAGTACAAGATAAAAAAAAAGAAAATGTGGTAGAAAGAACAGATTTATCTGCAGTAGATTAACATACAATTAAACTTCCAAAAAGGATGCCACAAACCTTCCATACACTGCATCTAACAGTGTTCCTTTTTCTGCACCATCTGCCGAAAGCCTGACTTAGCCTTGTTTAGGATGCATGTCCTAAACTGTAGACAGATGGTAAAGTATATCACAAACAGGCTCCTCAATACATCTATCCAGGATTAGAATTAATGGAGAAACAAACTTCTGCAGCAGCATCAACATTATAGGCATACCAGAGATAGCTGTGCGAGAACAGTCCCAACATCTCTCAGTAATGCGCTGTTGGTCTTTGCAGCTCTAATCCTGTACCATGATACATTAACATGGTCTTTCTTCACAACTATTGCCCT
Organism: Hanleya hanleyi; assembly: GCA_036873755.1. NCBI lineage: Eukaryota > Metazoa > Mollusca > Polyplacophora > Lepidopleurida > Hanleyidae > Hanleya > Hanleya hanleyi. Next base: position 74,183 of record JAVTVY010027815.1, read on the forward strand.
CATGTTAACTTCTCTTATGCATTCATGTTGAAATTTGTCAGGAAACCATCCGCCTTCTGACTTTTAATAATTCATACAAAAATGCACATCTTAACACGTGATTCAAAAGTTGATTCATAGATGGTTGCATGTTTCATTCCCTCGATGAAATAAATAGCAAGCTGACGGCGGTCTTGGCTGCCTTTCTTTGCATTTCAGATTTGATTTCTTATTTGGTACTTGTAGAAATCAGTGCTGCCAATTTTTGTGTATTTTTATTTTACCAGTGATTTTGTGGTGATTATATGCTGTATTGACCTGTCTGTTTATCATTTCCTGTTACATGTACATGAAGGCTTGTATTTCATGCAGTATTTATCAACTTATCATTGTTTTTAAAGCTGCATGTGATACTTTTTAACAATTCATACTTGTATGTTTTGGCTGATTCTAATACATTTTTGAATGAAATAGAACAATTCTCCATTTGCACATTATTGAGAGGACAAAGAAGTGCATGTCTGTGCAGTGAGCGGTGACTTCAGTTGATCAGCTACTGGTTTGTGTAATTTCGCTTTGCCCTATCTTGTAACCAGGAAGACTATTTTGAACTGGTAATAGCTGGTATATTTTCATGTAATGTTTGCCAAATTATACATTATTTTAAGCATAATAACACTTTCTTTGAATTGTGGGAAAATATAGTACATAAAATTATGTCAGTTATCACCAGTTCAAAATAATCTCCTGGGTAAAAAAGATAGGGCAAAGTGAAATTATTCAAACCAGTAGCTGATCAGCTGGAGCCATGGGTCAGTGCACAAACAGGCTCTTCTTTGTTATCTCCATAATGTGCAAAAGGCGGACTTGCCCAAGTTGCATATGTACATGTAAATGCCTGCTTTATCATAGAAATCATAGCAGTGATCAATGGAAAGCTTTTATAATACACATTTCCTGAAGCAGTGCAATTGAGGACTACTAGTACCATGTGTCTGGTTGCAACAACAAAAGCCACTTAATCACATCACGCCGAAGATGAAGAGCAAGCATGTTCTAGTTTTGTATGTAAAACAGCCATTGTCTCGCAAATATTCATACTAAATCTTGCTTAATTTCTATGTAACATTTATGAGCACGCAGTGCAGGGATTGATTATGGAAAAGTAAGATAGACTGTTTTCCTGAATAATGGCTGGCTGAAATGATTCATCTTCGCTAGCCAAGTCGACGTACACCATGTTGCTCTGTATAGAGCTTTGCGATGTAGTTGAATTGGCTGGTGAAGATGCAATGATTTTGTAGTCGCTATACAGCTGAAATATTGCTGAATGCGACATTAAATTTCAACTCGATCAATGATTTGATTCAATTCTCTGTCTTGGGAAGATCCCTGATGAAAAATATTTACATATTTTCTGATTTACCTTCAGCACCTGGTCAACCAATGATAGTACCAGAAGACTGTAGTGCGGAGAACAATAGTGTAACGATCGCTTGGCAACCATATCCAGGGAGCGTTGTAGAGGCATTCACACTGGAGCTTGATGATGGCAATGGAGGAGATTTTAGGGTACGTAACATTGCACACTTACATTACTGACCAAACGTTTAACTAGTTTTAGTTCAATGCAGGAAGACAATGGGACAGGTGTTTCTGGAAAGTAATATCCCGAAGGAAATAACATAACTAACATGAATAGCTGGGACACACATCTAAGATTGAATATTTTACATGACTTTTGAAGCAGTAAATGCTATTGCTGAACAAGGGTGTAAATCAGCAGTAAATTAGTTGTCATCCAGGTTGCCAACGGGTTACCAAATCGAACCAGCAGCCTCACTCATCGTCCCGTCATGAAAAAGTTGTCGACAAGAACATGCCAACAAGAGCATTGTTGTCTCGCGTGGGACCGGTCCATCAAGCACAAGTATTTGTGCTTCACCTAGAAAGTTTCATCCTGAAAATAATAGAATATAAAAGTCACCTACTTTCTAAATGACATTAGTGTATTTCTGTAATATCAACTTTAAGAGCTGTCCATCAGAGTAGGGGATTGTACATAATCTAGAACCTTTCCTGGAAGATGAGTTGGCCGAGTGATTTAGAGTACCGGTACTTGTATTTACTGCTGGTGATTTGGTGCCATACTCAGGTTCAAGTCTCGCACAGGACTGACTCATCTACATGTAGCACTAGTATTTATGCTTTACCAAGAAGTGTCATCCTCGAATTAATTGGATATGCCAACATTGACCAAAAGGGAGCTCTGACATATACCAAATCTGGAAGTATATATACCAAACTGTCGGACAGAATTTGTCACATATACCAATTCTCGATTGATAAATTATTTTTCTGGATTTTCGTCCTGGTCTGATCAGCACTGGTCCCGAAATATGTAGCTGGATATTGAACTGTAGCAAAATCCCACTGTGGGCATGAAATATTGAATCGGCAGAAGTGGTTTCTATTTAACCTCTTAGAGATCTTGATATTCAACTTGAGGTCTCCTTTAAAATACGGGACTGAAGGAATTTGAGCCCAAAGTTCTGCGAAATAATTGTGACATGATGACTCAGGTGTCCAGTTTAACAAACGTTGTGAAACAATCCATTTTTACGTGATTAAATTGCTATTGAATTGATGTGAAGACAAATTGCTTTCTGATGGCTGTGACGAATGACATTAAGTATTTGCTCAATGTTCTGGGACAGTTTTCTTCAATTTCTATGGCGACAGACTTAATCTCTGTGAAGAAAATCAAATAAACGCGACAGAAATTTCATCTGTCGATCAATTCTATAGAATCTGGAAACGGAGTGTAATTTTTTTTAACCTGAAGATTTTTTTGTGAAAATTGATCATTCTGGCATGCTCATGCAATAATGAAATTTCAAGAATTAGCTTTGAAGGAATGTGAAAATTATGTCTCCAATTGCTTTACCAGGTTTGCTCATTCATAATCTGACATTGATGAAATGAAAACTTGTTTTTGCATTATTTTGATCACTATTTGTTCTCTTGACACATTTTTCAGGGGTTTTTTTTTTTTTTTTTAATTCTTAACTTATCCTTAGTTGCCGTAAAGCCTAAGGGTCTTTGAGGGGAAATTCTCGTTTTAAATTCTAAGAATTAAAATTCTATTGTGCACCCATATTATTCAAGTTGCTGATTTATCTTGGATTTTACCATAGACTCTAACATTCAACTTGGACACCATTAAAATTAATTCCATTAATTTGATAGAGAACTGTTTATCTTTGATAATAACAACTAACACTGATACTTAATTTTCATGTTGCTGCGATAAAAAATTTGAAGGAATCCTGAAACTGCATGTCCAGCTGTCTTCACTGCTCTTCATAGACAAGGCAAATACATCAATATCATAAACCTACAAACTCTCTTGACAGATACATGTATAGACAATGTAACTTCAAAGTTTTGCACTATACCACCTGGTGGACATTTGAACTTTGGCTTTAATTTTGAATATTTGTTTCAGTACAAATTTGCATATTCTGATGGGCTCCAACCAGTTTTGGCTGCATCCAATTCAATGATGCTTCAGGTCATCGAACTTTGCCACTGGTCATTCCAGCAAAGGCTGCACATGGCTGCCTCAAATTCAATAATGCTTCAGGCCATCCGACATAGGCCGCATATGGCTGCATTCAATGCAATCATGTGTTGGGCCATCCAGCTTTCAGTTACACTGGCCATTCAGCCAAGGCCGCATATGGCTGCATCCAATTCAATAGTGTATCGGGTCATCCAACTTTACACTGGCTATTTCAGTCAAGGCCGCATATGGCTGCATACGATTGTATTTCAGTCAAAACCGCGTACAAAGTTTAAATCTGTCTTGGCATGGCTCAGTCAGCTGTGAAATACCGAATACCAGGGAAGCTTTAAATGTTTGTAACCTATCTGATCATTCTAGATATTCTGTATACCTGTACATATTCTACCCTGGAATGTTTCCATGTATACTGATGATGTATATTACAGTACTGTACAAAGAGAATATGAAATGTGTTTTGCACTGATGATATGATGGGCCTTGAATGTTTCCTATATTAAAGATTGGACTAGTTCACTGAAGATGGTGGTCATTAATCACCTGGTGGGTTATAAACACCCCCAACTTTGGCTGATAGGGCCAATAAGTGAGAGATGATAGGCCAAATACCATCTGCACACTTCAAAAGCCATCCCACTTTAATTATGACCCCCGTTTCCTTAATAACAAACCATTCCAGGTGTGCTCTGCTAAATAATATTTGATTTTCCCTGGATTATTTTCGGATAAATTATTGGAGCCCGGCAAATTAATTTGGCGGTGTGTCTGTCTTTACTATAAATATATTTTAATGTGTCTTCCTCGGTGCAGATGCATTTTTCCTATGTTTACGATGTTGCGAAATTAAGGCATATGAATAGAGAAAAAACACCCGAGTTAATTGAAAATACACACACTATAAAATTTAATTTATGTCACCTTCGGCAAATTGTTTAATCTTCGCTCTGGTAAATTCCGTATAATTTCCATATTTTGGAAAGATTTATCAAAACAAAATGTCATTTTGAGATTTCATGTTCTTTGCTTGAAATATTAGCTCACTTTAATTCATGCACCCTTTCCATGCTATTAATTTACTTCCTGACAGTATATGGCCCACTGACATTCAATTGCCTGTGAGTTGTCAAGTTGATTTATGTTTGCAGATAGAAAATGACAAAAACTCAGCTGGTTGGGCTGTATTACTCTATGAATGCATTGCACTATCATGCTTAGATTTCTATCTCATTATTGCAATTTCCCAAATTAGTCTGCAATATGCGTAAGTCTTCTTTCTCTTTTTTCTCCGCCACTTAAACGCTGTTAAGCCTTTCCTAGTTTTACAATTACTATTTTCCATCATGAAAATTTATGGCGTATTTGTGTGACAAGTGATTTTTTGCGGAGAGAGGGGTCTCAAATAATGACTTTCGTTGACGCCATCGTATCATCACATGATCACATGCTTTAGCTCCATCTCAGACTTATGACATAATTTGAAGGCGGGTCAATCAGAATTATTGTCCTCGGGGTTTAAGGTCAAAATGATAGAGTCATAATTCTTTCATAAGCAGCTGTCGTCTCAGAAGCTTTTTCCGTTGGGATGATTTTTACTTCTGACAGAAAGAAAATCCAGCTTCACGTCATCAGAGCTGCCATCTTTGTTGATCACTTTTCCAGTCCAAGGTTGACAGAAATTGTCCCAAACTTGGAATTCATTTTATAATTGATTATGCTAAAAACTAGCCCTATTTGACTCACTGATGATTGATAAGCCATTCAAAGCTTTCTCCATCATTCATTGAGTGCAGTCTTCTGGGAACTAGCCGACATGCTGCCCATCTCCAATGCATCATGGGTAAAACTTACCGAGTGTAAAGTTGGTGGGGGGAGAAATGGTCATTATCATGTATCAGAATGTACGTTACCTTTTCCATGGCATGTAGACAGACATCGTCAGGACAATTTTTGTTGTTAGTTTATACACGTTTATGTACATTCAAGAAATTGGAAAAGATTCAGATTTTTTTTGCAAAATAGAGTTTCATGGTACATGCATATGTTATTTTTGTGGTTTGGACTTGTCTTTTATGGCAGTTAGTGGTTAATGGGATTTTGTAGATTAGAAATTAGAAAATAGAGATAAAATTGCCTTCTATGTGGGCAGATACACTACCCTCTAAATATTTTATATCCAGAGCAATCGACAGCAGAGACTTCATTCAGCCATCCACTCTATTGAAGTATAACCACCCCATACGCTATCAGTTTCTAATCCACTTAGCCATTTTCCCTTTCATTCTATATGAAGACCTTATAACCAAGAATACTGTAGAAAAAAAAAGCAAAGACATTTGCAGAACCTTCCCTCATTTTTCATTTGCTAAATTATGCCATATGAATATGCCTTAGTAGACAGTCAGTTCAAGAACTAAAAAAAAAGAAGACATAAGAAAGAGCATACCTACCAAGAGGGCTTCACCATCAGTTGCAGATGTGGCCCATCCATCAAAAGATTTTTGTCCCCCGCCGCAACGCGGCCGGGGACTTTAAAATGGTTCTTGCTTCTATGTGTCCGTGCATGCACGGACATGTCCGTGCAAATACTTCGTAAGCAATAACTTCTAAATGCTTTGTCGGATTCCTCCGAAATTTGGCATCTGCATTTTTTGCGACAAGACGTCCCTTGGTATTACGTTTCAGCAAGATCCGCCTGTAGGTTGCGCCACTGGGGTCTTGCTTCTATGTGTCCGTGCATGCACGGACATGTCCGTGCAAATACTTCGTAAGCAATAACTTCTAAATGCTTTGTCGGATTCCTCCGAAATTTGGCATCTGCATTCTTTGCGACAAGACGTCTCTTGGTATTACGTTTCAGCAAGATCCGCCTGTAGGTGGCGCCACTGGGTCTTGTTCCAATCTTTAGTGCATGTCAGTGCATGTCCGTGCAAATACTTCGTAAGCGATAACTCCTAAATGCTTTGTCGGATTCCTCCGAAATTTGGCATCTGCATTCTTTGCGACAAGACGTCTGTTGGTATTACGTTTCAGCAAGATCCGCCTGTAGGTGGCGCCACTGGGTCTTGTTCCAATCTTTAGTGGATGTTCGTGCAAATGCTTCATAAGCGATAACTCCTAACTGCTTTGTCGGATTCCTCCGAAATTTGGCATCTGCATTCTTTGCGACAAGACGTCTGTTGGTATTACGTTTCAGCAAGATCCGCCTGTAGGTGGCGCCACTGGGTCTTGTTCCAATATTTAGTGCATGTCCGTGCAAATACTGCGTAAGCGATAACTCCTAAATGCTTTGTCGGATTCCTCCGAAATTTGGCATATGCATTCTTTGCGACAAGACGTCGCTGGTATTACGTTTCAGCAAGATCCGCCTGTAGGTGGCGCCACTGGGTCTTGTTCCAATCTTTAATGCATGTCCGCTCATGTTTGTTCAAATCCTTCGCGAGCGATAACTTTCGAACAATTTGTCGGATTTCTTCGAAATTTGGTAAATGCATTCCCTGCGACAAAACACCGTTGGTGATGCGTTTCAGCAAAATCCACCCGGAGGTGGCGCCACTAGAGTTCATTCCATTATTCCATGCTGCAAGTGATAACTTAGAAACACTTGGTCGAATTTCTTTGAAATATCCTACATATGTACCTTTCTGGGTAACATGAGAAACGTTGCGGCTCATCGGATTCTTCTCAAATTTGGCATGCATTTACCATGCCAGGAGCTGTTGCTTGGGATTGCCTTTCGCTCACTTGCACTCACAGGTGGCGCCACCTGGTGGCAACATCACAAATTCGTTTCTGGGTAATAACTTGAGAACTGACCATCGGATTCTTCTCAAATTTTGTATGAATGTACCGTGACATAAGATGTCGCTTGATAATGCATTTCACTGACTTGCGCCTAGAGGTGGCGTCACCTGGTGTCAAAATCTAAATTTGGTTTCTGGGCAATAACTTGAGGACCCTCATCGGATTCTTCTCAAATTTGGTATGCAGATGTCCCCACGATACCATGTTCCTTGGGATTGTATTTTTCCCGCTTCTGCCTACAGGTGGCGTCTCCTGGTGGAAAAATTTGTTTCCGGGCAATAATTTGGCAACTGCTCATCAGATTATTCTCAAATTTTGTATTCATATGTGACCCGCCCCAAATAACATGAACACCGGTGGGCATCTAGTACCGGCAATAACTTGAGGACCCCTCTTCAGAGTCTCAAAGTTCATATGCCGATACCATGACATGAGATGTCATTTGGGATTGTGTTTTGCCTGCTTGCACCTACAGGTGGTGACTCCTTGTGGCAAAGTCTAAATTTGGTTTCTGGGCAATAGGTTGAGGATGCCTTCATATTCTTGTCAAATTTAGTTTGCAGATAATATGCCATGAGTTGTCTCTTGGGGTTGCATTTCGGTTACATAATTTTCATGCTACATGGTAAAGAAAATATATTACAGTAGCAATCAACATTCAGTCAGCCATTCGGAGTTGATCTCAAAACTGCTGGGAAGGTGGAAAGACCCCTCTGCTTCTTACGCCTGTGAAGTAGCTGTTGCCATCCTCATGAAATCTTCTGAAACCGACAGCGCTTATAAATATTGCTGCCATTTTGGCGGGGGACCTAGCTAGCATCCTCTGGCTGCTTGTTTATTTAGGCTACATGTATGGTACATTGTGCATTGTATCATTTTGCTGCGTATAGGCGTATAGTACTTATACCTTAGCATAACATGATATATTAATACAGTGTATCACCTATTTCCGAACCACTAAACAGTCGGCACCTGCTACTGGCCACAGTTTATACCCTAAATCTAACTACAAGGTTGAAATATATGCTTCAATATCTGCTGAATATTATGGCAATACAAGTTTTTTCTAGATGATTTGTAAATATAGCGATAAATGGTCGGCTCATTCGTGACGTTCATTACCCAGTTCAGGGTCAAACTTCCAGTTTCGAATCGGATCGTTTTCCTAAGGTCTAAACATGTCCCAATAGCAATTCACCTGCCTAAACTCACTGGGAAGAGGACTACGGTATCCATATATAAATCCATGCAACGATAACACAACCTTAACATCTTCAACATATCAAATTTAAAACCCGAAGATTGGAGCATAGGATCGCGCTTCCACTTTTTCAAATCACCAAGGGACGTAACTCCGTTCGAATTCTGCATCCTTTAACATGGTGCCAAAATGTGATTCGGAACTAGGTAAAGGACACGGACTTGCTTCCCGTAGAATAAAACGAATTCTAAGAACGGGATCGACTTGTATTTTACGTGGTAGGTTATTTAATCATTTTGCTCTATTTTGATACAGAAAACGTCAACCATCTAGTTTTAATGGATTAGGCCGACAAACATATATCACATATATAAACAGAGCGAAAATCGCCGTCCGCTCGACATTGACCGACATACAAGTTCAGTTTTCTCTCTTCAAACGAAGGTCTGGCTGATGCTGAACTTGTTTACAGGAAGACGATATCAGTTATGATGTTTGTTTGAGGGGGCATACGAACTATTTACATGGTCAAGTGTGGGGAATTCTTATCGGTCGAGCCGTCAAAAACTGATATTTTTCAGTCATGCAAGTTTGATATTTTTAACGCCATATATCACAAACAAATGCAGCCGTGGGAAAGATTCGGAACTAGGAAATTGTCTGTATATGGACATGGGAATTTTGTATGGACAATGGCTACTGTACATGTAGCTACTGAATGTTGAGTATGGCTATGGTTAGTAGTTAGCTATCATGTAGTCATGTATACTACCTACATCCTCTGTACATGATATGACTGGTCATACAGTACGAATTGCGTTAATGTTTACACTCGTTCCGTTCATTTTGCGTCCATTTCGTTCCGTTTTGCGGGTTTTCCGGTCAAACTCCGTTCACAATTCGGTTATATTTCGTTCAAACTCCGTTCATCCTTTTGCGTTCATTCCGTTCATTTCATTCATTCTGTTTATTTCGGTTCGTTCCGTTCAGTTCGGTTCGTTCTCATGAATGTAAACGTGTGTAATAAATTACTTTGTCATGTTGTCGGGCACATCACTCGCGGAGAACAGTTGGGTGAAAATGGCAACTTCTAATTACACGGATTTCCGACTTCAAGAAAATAACGAAGATCATGAGATCGATCTTCATTATCCCCAGATTCACAGAGATATATGTTTCTTCTTTCTATTACAATCAACTTTATATTAGATCTAAAATCATAATTTTATATGCTCTAAATTGGAATGAAATCTTTCGCGACGTCTTCACAAAGAGGGCTTTCTCCGAGGTCCACATGCTGCCAAAACAACAAGGTCAACAGCAGGGAACTCTTCGGTAATCAATTTCGCATTCCGGTTTTCTCGTGCAAAAAGTGAATGCTTTATGCAAGAATTTCTTCCATTCACTCTAGATCTGTATTCTATTTGCGTTCCACAATATGATCCGTTATGAAGGCAACTGTAAAACTGTTTGGGCGATATGAAAAAAGAAAAAGTTATTCAAAATTGTTTAATAATATTTTTTATCAGAATATTTATCTTATATATTCCTCTGTGCTATCGGTGAAATTATCTTGCATCCTTTTCGTTTATTATCACATTAGACAAATTTTTGATGGGCTGATAATAATAATTTGAATAATGGCCTAATAAGTTTTTCATTACCGGTACTTTTCTCATTGATATCTACATAAGCGACAGGTTTCCGCAACACAATTGTATTGAGGATGAAAAATTTCTTTTGGAATGTACCTTATACGCCTCGATGAGAACGAATCTTTTTTTTTTTACCATCCAGGATAATATAGTATCTTCTCAACTATTTTTTTCTTTTGTTAGACCCACCCGATTCCATGTCAAGAGATGTGGCATTTTATATATAATACGTCTCGCAAAACGGGATTCAGTTTCTTAATTAGAGGCTTAATTTAAAGCGTTACTATTATTGTATTAGTAATATACTCTTACTTAGTAATGGGTATTAGACCTGTGTACCCTACGTGAAATGTTGTTCTTTTATTCCGTTGTTTTGTCAACGTACTGGGCTCATAATGGGCGCACTACTATAAAAAATCTTTCATTCATTCAAGTCTCCAGGACCAAACAGTGGAAAAAACCCAGCCAAGGTTACAAACAAAAGAGCTGCACGTCTCACGCCGACCATAACAGATTACAACACAAAACCTTGGGACAACAAGCCATGTAGTTATTATTGTACGGTATTTTAATTCATCAATTCATCTGCCAAAGTCCTCAGCGATGCGTGGTACGGCTCTCTTCAGGGGGCTAGCTTTGCGGGGCCACAGAGTTCACAGAGTTACGGTACAAATGTCGAATTCCTATTTCCAGAAACTGCCGGGGGACTCTTTATTTCCTTGTTTATAATATGTAATTATTATGCAGAGATGACGATTGAACGTGTTATAAGCCTCACTGCTTCCAGCCAGGGAAATAAGGATGTGTTTTGTTCTAGGCCAAGCGTTCAGAATACCGGTAGGCGGTATACAATTTTTCAGAGATCAACATAATTTTCTTTCCCGCCTTACCATGCACGTGGCGCTATTAGCCGTGTGTGAAAAGAAACGCATGCTTGAAGCTTCACAATATACAAATTACAATCAGTAAATTTTGTGAACATCATTTAACTATACGGGTTTCTGAGCCATTCTGTCAGTCATTCAACTTTATTCACAGGCCGATTAAACTGCCGCAGCGGGCAGTCCCAAACTCCGTTCATTTCGTTTCGGTTATTTCGTTTCGGTTATTTCATTCCGTTCATAATCCGGTCATAATTCGTTCAAACTTCGTTCCGGTTTAAAAATTTTGCGGTCATATTTTAATAACCGAACCGGAACGAACGAAACGAGTGTAAACATTAACGCAATTGCCTCTATATATCATAACATAGAGAAACACAATTTGGACAATGGCTTGCTACTGAATGAAAGCTTATATTTAGTTGTCCAGGACAGTCTACATACAGCCTCAGCAATCTTGTACATTCTCTATTAACTTCATTTGGTCTATCATAGTTATACCTATAATTTACGCAACACACAACAAAACTAGTATTGATATTAATATAGTTTATTTTGGCAAATAAGGTGTTGCTTGTAACACCTGCCCATGTCACTGCTTGTGACACAGGCGAACAGGAGTGTTGCTGCTTGTAACACCCAATGTTGCAGGAAGGTGGTGTTGCTTGTAACACCGAATGTCGCAGCAATGTGGTGTTGCTTGTAACACCGAATGTCGCAGCAATGTGGTGTTGCTTGTAACACTGCATGTCGCAGCAGCAATGTGGTGTTGCTTGTAACACCGCATATCGCAGCAAGGTGGTGTTGCTTGTAACACCGAATGTCGCAGCAATGCTTGTTCCAGCGGTCCGTGCTACTGCTGTAGGTAGGACTAGCAATAGGATTGAAATAGAGGCTGCTGCTTTATGCTTAAAGTGTAAAATAGCGCTACATTTATCATGATTTGGAAAAGAAAGCCAAGTCATCTTGGCGTGATTCCCGTAGGAAAGTTCAACAAGTAAAGCCCGAGGTGATGTGACTGAGGGTGGAGGAGGGTTGTTCATTTACAAATCGCACGTCTGCGTGCTAGGCATGCTGAGAGCCGACTGAGGCGAGGCGAGGTAGCTTGTAAATCATTACAACATACGATCGGGTAAGAAAAGCTTAGTTAGTTTACATGTACACTTGAAGTATAAAATCTACAGCAAGTATGTGGCAGCTGTGCCATACGTATAGTTGATACAAGGAAGATTATAATAGCATTTTATAGCAATAAAGTTTCACTGGAGACTGGTCTAGCACTTACACTGAACTACTCGGCAGGGATTCAGGATTTACCTGGACTTGAGCAGATGGGTGCGTGTATGCACTTCAAAATTTGAACCCTGTGTTCTGAGACGCTGACAGCAGGGCATTGCAAAAGAGTTGACTCTCTTAAATCATTGACTGATACAGCCAATCAGGGTTAGATCATTGCCTGACTGCCAATCAGTATTATGAGTTGCGAGTGTACTCATAATTGCGCACAAACATATGAAACCTGCATGGCATGAGCATGAGCTGCCTGTATAAATTGTCCGGTAATGCGTCAGTGAGTCCATCCAAATCCTTTCGTCGGCGAAATAAGGAGAACCGTTGACATTAGAATCTGGATTTTTGGCATGAAGGTGCATTAGGGTATTGTTACCAACAAGTTCTGAGCTGACCTACTTTTGATGAAAATTTCTGTTGATTTTGATGAAAATCACTGGTGATTCTGACTTGGGCAGTGCCCATCTTAATATAGGCAGGATTTCAACTGGGGCTGGGGATTTCCAAGAGTTCAGTTCGCGTCGAAGTCCTAATGTCTATCCTAATCGTAGGTCCTGTGACGTTAGTCACACTGCTCATGTATATCACAAGTATTACCTATAACCAGTAAATACAATAGTAAAACATTTGTTGTCACAAGCACAGACTGAACAACATGATGCCCCCAAAATGGGACTGCAGCTCTAGTTAAATGCATTGGTACAACGTTGCTGTTTGCCAAATTTAGGAACTATTTCAATGATATCATGCAGTTATAGATCTTACAATACCGTAAAATTATAGTTATGCTGGACTGTGGCATAAAGCACAGACAAATAGGCAAATCATCAATACTAGCACAAAACAATAAGAATTCAGATTAAAGCTGTGCAAATATTAAATTTGACTTTCCTGTTATGGAATAAATACACCCCGGAATCCTGCAGCTGTATGCCTAGTTTGTAACTGCGGTACGAATGTATACCTCGGTACGACCCAACACATAAATCCCATGAAAAATGACAACTGCAATAACTTCTGCAATAGTCAATAGAGTCAAGTTTGTTTTAACTTAAAAGTGTCCCTTGCATTGCTGATTTTATTCTAGATATCATACAACAAATTTTTTGACGCGACAACTGCCCGTAAATGCACCTGGAAATAAAATGTCCCAGCTCATACACAAAGTTACCACATAACTCATGAGGTAGCGGTAGCAGCTGAAAAGGTGGTCTCAGTCGCATGGTTGGCTGATTCGGCATGTTCACGGAATTTAGTTCACAGGTTGCCAGTCGCAGATGGAAAAATGGAATGGATACCTTGTAGAAATATGCTGGCCACATGAGCTCTGACATGTGAAGTCAGTTGCATGTTGACAAATGATGTCCAATCTCCGACGATTGCAGCCGAAGTAATACGTTGGCACGCATCTGCCGGTCAAGCATAATTCTCGTCGGAAATATGGAACGCTTCACAAATTTGCGTGTCATCCTTGCGCTGATCTTCTGTGTATCGTTCCAATTGATCTCTCCTCAAACATGGGACAAAGCCTCGGTCGCGAGCACTGTTCACGTTGAGGCTTATTCGCTGGTGCCTTTGTGTCATGCTTCGTGGAAAACTTAGGCGCAGCAACCCTATTCGATCACAGAGTTCTACCGGAAGGCCCTTCGAACTGGATAGAAGAACAACGTTGTTGTTGTTGTTGTTGTTGTTGCTGCTGTCTACCCGAGCGAAACTCAGTTGCATTTTGAAAATCCGTGTCGTTCGTCTCACGATGCCACGGAAGAATGGTAAGGCAAATGCTTTTGCCCGTCACCAGATGCATGAAGAATCCCGTATAGAAGGAATTATTTTCAGGGATCTTTTCTTGATCACGGTTTACGGATCCCATAACATGAGGTCACCGATACCAGCCTGCGGCCGTTAACTGTAAGCGGGACATCTGACTAGCGTTCCCAAAGCTCGATCACAGTTTGTAAACTCAAACAGTTATGAATTAGGATGCAAATCAGATTTGTACGCCGAATTGCGAAATGACTGTTACATAAACGTTTGCATGCTATGAGCCGACTGATTGTTCATTTACAAATCGCACGTCTGCGTGCTAGGCATGCTGAGAGCCGACTGACGACGTAGTTAGCGAGGCGAGCTGAGCTGACCGCGTGGTGATCTATGATTGGCTGGCCAAATGGTGTGACGATTTAATTGGTTCCCTTGTCACGCGCAGACATGCACATCACGTGTTGCCCAAAATGTACTCAATGCCATGTCCTTGAGTCCCAACATTGGACATCACAATTTGGTCCATGGCTAGCTAATGAATGTGAGATATGACTGTTGTACTCAGATATCCTGAGCATTTCACATACAGCCCTGGCATATACGTACACCACACTGGGTGGCCTGTGCTGTAATATTTCTCAGATTAGAAAATGGGTGCTTCAGCAGGTTAGGGCGATCCCGCTCTCTAAACTGGAGGTAGAAAAGGTGGTTTTTGCTCAATAACTTTGGATTCCTAATGAAACTAATGCTTCAAAACATCAACTGCATTAATTTATCTATTGTTCCATGTCCTAAAATTCATTTGCCATTTGAAGAACCAGTCAATGTTTTTTAAACAGCGCAACAGATGTTTGGCCTATTGTTATGCAAATTAGATAGATGACAATTATTTTTTTTACTGTACTACCATTTGATGCGGATATATAGGTCTGTGTGCGCCTCAAGAGGATTTTGCTGAATTCATTATGTGAACTGATTTATTGAGCAAAAACGACCTTTTCTACCTCCATTTTAGAGAGCTGGATTGCCCTAACCTGTTCAGGGATAACTACATGTACATAGTAACACAAAATATTATGCTAACCCACCCTAGTGAAACTGCTGATTTTCAACTTATTCCATCCAGCAGTTTAGGAGTGCATAGAGAACAAACAAACACACACACACATCTCAAATCATAGTATGATTGAACTTAATTGTAATTCAATGGTTAGTGCCCCATCTTAACATTGATGGGTTAGTACTATAGAGATGAAGAGATCATGCCTTTGTGTTGCTAGGATGATCTCACTTCAGCTGCTTGTCGAATCTGAAAGTGACAGTCCTCATTTTATACCCCCTTATTGTTAAGCGAAGATGCTTGCGACCCATCCAGCTGACTAAATTTAGACTCGTCACAAGTGAAATATTTGAAGGATAATTTAAAGAGGCCAGAGCAGCGATTGGTCTCTTTACACGATTGGCCGAAACAAATGTCTATTGTTGTCGTCCATGCTGGGTCAATCTTCAGAGGTAAACAGGCATTTGTAAAGATGCTCTTGTAGATGTCATAACGCTTCGGCCCCTATCATCCACCCATTATTGGATGGGATTAAAGAGTGGAGACAGAATTGAAAAGAGTTATTTCAGCTACACGAATTAATGCCGCAGAAATTATACGGGAAATTCTCTGCCCATTTGCATTTATTATAACATTAATCTTGTTGGTTCCTCTCTTGTCATGGGCAATTGTTGCCCTGAAATGGGGAGCAATCTTTCTTGGCACAATTTGTATGAATAATTGGTTTAATCATATTCGATGAAGAGCCCTCGAAACTGCGGATATCCCAGTGAGCATATTAACATTATTGGATTTTTAATAAAAAGGAATTTGTAAATTTATTTAGCTGTTTGGATTAGCTCGGCTCCTATTTGCAGACATCTGCATGGTGGCGCCAGCCTGGAATAGGCTTGTTTACGGCTTTGATAATACAGTTTATACAAGAGTAGCAAATGCTTGTGCAGAGCTTATGGATTTATCTAGAATGTACCACTTCTTGTTGAAACTTCTCTCAGTCCGAGTGCTCCGAAGGTTTTAATATTCTGAATATATTCATTTACTATTTAGATTATAGACATATAGTTGATATCCATTGCTGGATTTTCTTTTTAGTCCTTCTACATGAATATTTCAGATGTCTCCATAAAAACTCGGAGGCTTTTTGTTAGTCTTTAATGTTTATCTTATTGATCGACCAGTTCATATGACACTTTTTATTCAAGTTTCTTGAATATGAGGAAAACTTAATTCATCTCTGCGTCATGTTACTACATGTAAGAAAGATGTAACTAATTAAACATGATCATAATCATGGTGGAATTGTTCCTTGACTTGTTACCTTGAACCAAGGTCACATCATGAGTGGCCTTGACCCTAGCTACATATATAGGTCAATGTTTAAATTCTCAGATATTTTATAACTGAATTGTATATTGAATTCTGTTCTCTGTGTTTTACAGGTGGTATATGTTGGAAGAGAAATGATCTGCACAGTAGATGGTCTACACTTTAACAGTATTTATAACTCTCGGGTGAAGGCACATAATCACGCGGGGGAGGGACCATACAGTGATCTCGTCAGTCTACAAACGGCTGAAGGTAAGACCACTTCAAATACACTCTCACCATCTTGGAAGAGACCCAGTTCAAAGGCATCATAAATTTGGTTTTAGTAAGAAAAAAACTAGCAAAAACATATTACTTTACTTTCTGCCAGTTTTGCTAGATTTTTTTTTTTTTTTTTTTAATTCCTTTCCTAACAGCGGATTCTGTTTCGCATGTGCGAAAGCTGCATATCACCATGGTGAACCACAAAAACTTTGGAACAAGTTTCTGTCTAATCTGTTACATGAGAAACAAATGAACCTTTACAGATATTCTGATTGGCTGGATTGACTTTCCAATAATTTTCACAGGCCAATGAAAATCCCGCATTACTTTTTACCCCTCGGCCATTTTGGCCTCGGGGTATTGTCGTCGCCATTTACGTCCGTCCGTCCGTACGTCCGTCCATCCATCCGTTACCGCATTTTAGGCAAAACTGCTTGAGACACAACCACCAAATTTTCAACACTTATTTATCTAGTGCTAAGTCAGACGCCTATCGAAAGTGGCTCCCCTCGGCCCATATTTTACAGAGCTCTGCCCCTTTACAGATATATTAATTTCTATTTTTGTCCTACATGTATATGCCTGAATGTAACCAGCTATATCTGCAGAACTGTGTTCGGTATAGCTACTATATTTTGGAAACGTATTTATATTGCTGTATTCTACAAGCCAACGAAGGATTACTCGCCTCAGCTTATGGAGTTATGCCCCTTTCGGATATAATAATCTCCGATTTTGTTATTTGTAGCTGAATGTACAAGTTATATCTGCAGATCCGTGTTCGGTACAGCTTATTTGTCTCGGTTCTTATTTCACAGAGTGCCAAGTCAGACGCCTATCGAAAGTGGCTCCCATCGGCCCATATTTTACAGAGTTATGCCCCTTCACAGATATATTAATTTCTATTTCTGTCTTATATGCCTGAATGTAACCAACTATATCTGCAGAACTGTGTTCGGTATAGCTACTATATTTTGGAAACATATTTATATTGCTGTATTCTACAAGCCAACAAAGGATTACTCGTCTCGGCTTATGGAGTTATGCCCCTTTCGGATGTAATAATCTCCGATTTTGTTATCTGTAGTTGAATGTACAAGTTATATCTGCAGATCCGTGTTCGGTACAGCTTATTCGTCCCGGTTCTTATTTTACAGTAGTGCTAAGTCAGACGCCTATTGAAAGTGGCTCCCCTCGGCTCATACTTTACAGAGTTATGCCCCTTTACTGATATATTAATTTCTATTTCTATCCTATATGCCTGAATGTAACCAACTATATCTGCAGAACTGTGTTCGGTATAGCTACTATATTTTGGAAACTTATTTATATTGTATTCTACAAGCCAACAAAGGATTACTCGCCTCGGCTTATGAAGTTACGCCCCTTTCAGATGTAATTATCTCCGATTTTGTTATCTGTAGCTGAATGTACAAGTTATATCTGCAGATCCGTGTTCAGTACAGCTTATTCGTCTCGGTTCTTATTTTACAGAGTGCTAAGTCAGACGCCTATCGGAAGTGGCTCCCTCGACCCATATTTTACAGAGTTATGCCCCTTTACAGATATATAATTTTTCTATTTCTGTCCTATATGCCTGAATGTAACCAACTACCGGTATCTCTTGATTATCCCACATAGAACTATCTCTTCCCCATTTCACACTACACATGGGTCTCAATCATTTGGGGAAAGCCGAGGGGTTTTGATTAGATCAATCTCATGTTTGAAGTACTACTACTTTTTTAATTTCTGAAAAACTGAACGGATTCTTTTCAAATTTGATATGTGGTTACCTTGCTTCAAGATCTCACTTGGATCTTGGTTTTTCATGCTGATCAGCCAATAGGAGGCATCACCTGGGTGCCAAGTTAACATTTTGTTACTGGACAATAACTTCTAAAAACCTGAATGGGTCTTTCTAAGTTTGAAATATGGATACCTTGCCTCAAGATCTCACTTGGGATTTTCATGCCGATTCATTCATTCATCATTTCTTGTCATAGCTCGCTTGGGATTGCTTTCCGTGCCAGTTACTTAATTTTAGGCTTCCAAGCCAAATCACTGTTTTCAATGTCGGGGACTTTTCATTAAAATTTGAATTAACCAATCAAGTGCCTCAAAACTAGAAGTTGTTTCAATTAAACGTTGATGAATCCTTTGAACCGTGGCTCTTATTAGACAGTGATTCTGTAAGAGACAGTATTGGTATGACACACATCATGAACATTGTTATTGAATTCTGAAAATTTGATGATAAATATACAGGTCTAACATTCAGGAAGCAGCCATGATGTGAGTGTTCTTCCCATTTGTAGGATAAAGCCTGAACTGGTTGTGAGAAATGCTAACCAAAACTCAGTGGCATGCCAACATGTAACTGTTTACCTTTTGGCTGACAAATATTATAGTTATGTCTGCACAAGACCACAGGGGTACAAGTTGGATGTTTTCCAGGAGCCATTACTTCTGAATGAAGTAATGCTAACTAGCTGACTACGGTTCATCTGTCGGTCTGTACCAGTCGTAGGCTTTTAAGGTTCGCATACTGTGCAAGGCTAGCAAAACAAACACATCTTCTGATCATTTGTCTGTTGAATTTGATTCACGGTATATCTTGCTAGAAAAGCACATCTTGATTATTATCAGAAATTTCACATGGATGTCAGAACATTTCGCATGGATATCAGAACAATTCACATGGATATCAGAACAATTCACATGGATTAAAGCTAGGGTCTCCAAATTCATATTATATATGAACAATTCATGTGGATATCAGATCCACCTGGATATCAGAACAATACACATTGGTATCAGAACAATTCTCATGGATGTCCGAATAATTCACCTGGCTGCATGTATCAGAACAATTCACATGGATGTCACAACAATGGGCATCCAGCTTTAAATATAAATGGGTACTAATATGCTAAGGTGTAACAAACAGGCACTTCATGTTGAAGTCACTTATTACAGTTACATATGAAGAAATTTTAACTTCTGGAAATGCCACTATTTTGTCTGAGTGTTGTGGAGATAGAAAAGATAATAACAGGTTCAACTTCAAATTATTTGTTTTTAATTAATTTAATTAGGCTTGATTTGAGGCCAATATTTGCACCAAGATTGTGACATACACCATGGTGACATCCAAAAGATGCTTTTATATGTAATAATACACATAGAAGATGACTTTCTTTGTAGTCTCTAGGTGGAATGGATCTAAAGGTAGAAATTGATGCACAATTAAAGTGGCAAAAGTGTGATTTAACAAAAGAATTTTAAGGTCCTAACCACCACGGTTGGACGTAACACTTTCCGTCCTCCAATAAGCCCTCATTGTAGAGATCTCTAAGTACTCACAACTACATAGTTAATGATGCCAACCTTATTAAAATGAAAGTTATGCCCCTTCTGTCTTTTCATGAATGTAAAGTTCCTGACAAATGCAAACGCATATTTAAAAAAAATAGATTATCAAAAATCTTCAGCTTTTCCGTCTTATGTTACGTCCGACATACTAATTATGCTAATTAACTTTATTTGCAGTAGTATTTCATGGGGTTTGTGATTCCCCTTGCTTGTGTGATGGGTGAGACATGCCCCAAATTTGATGCTTCCATCCCATGTACTTTAGCTGTACACTCCCAAAATGCAGTGTCCGTCTTCATAGACTTGCCAGTGTTCATCGGACATAATCCGTCCTCGTTTGTCTGACACATAAGTAAATTTTCAGCATATTCTAAGTGCATATTTAGAGCAGACCATCAAAATACACACTTATAGTGATACACAGTCATTTCCTCTCTTTCATGTCTGTACCTAAGCACTGTTTGGTTCGTGGTATTCATAATTGTAGTATTTTCAAATGTCGGACAAACAAAGACGGACAGGTTTTCCTCCCCATTTGTTTAACATTGTCCGTCTTAGTTTGTCCAACTATTTTGGGGCATAAAGGCATATTTTTAAAAAATAGTGAATAACTTTTATTTTCATATCAAGTTAAAGAACCTTGTATTCTTCACATAACTTTATAATTTTCAACATAGTTTATTTCAATTAAGTAGTGCCTATTAATTAAAAAAAAAGATACGTTTCCATCAGCTTTTCCGTCTTTGTTTGTCATGCTTTGTACTAATTTCTTCACAGATACGTTAAATTTTTCAAATCAAACACTGAAAGTGTTCATATCTGTAAAATACTGTCCTAAAAGTCCCATTGCAGTAGAAATCCATTTTCTGTTCCCTTATTATGTATTGTTTTATTCCCCCATTTTCCGTCCTGTGTTTGTCCAACATTTTCAGTGATGCTATACTAAAACAGGTCTGAGAATACTAACACACTTGAAGACTATGTTAACACTATAATTTTAATATAGCTGAGAGATATTGCTATCAAAAAATGTAAAGAAGAAGAGCTGTAGTCTATTTTATATTTTGAGCTTCAGTGTCCCATATTTGTTACACCTTAGCATATAAACACCCAAGTGTATAATATCGCACCAAAGTAAATAAAGTAGTATCTAATAAGGCTTCAATAAGTCGGGTTTCACCCGTAAATTTCTGGGTAGTTGATTATCATTTCTCCCTATGCTCACAACATGGATGCATGTTTTAATCAGTGATAACTGGTATAAACTTGGTGAATATACATCAGATTACATGTTTCCTACTGTTGGAAGAAAGCACCATTATGGTTATCCTAAAGAATATGTCAAGATACCGCTAGTTAGACCTATTACTTCATGTTGAAGCAGAGCTTCAGGGAGAAACGAAAATCAACTTTGGCAGATACAGGTTTCTAATTTGTCCATGTCCATCTTGTCTTCTGTTTTAAAATCCAATCAAATAAAATTATACCTCCCAGTTATAATTAGGAGAATCAACCACAGTGCACACCAGATTGTTGATTTTATAACCTTCAAAACGGTAGTTTCATTGGGAGGCAATCGTCCTATGCATGTTGTTATTGCAAAGGTGAATCAGGAGTCTTTTGCAGTTCAACAGTAATTGCAGCCAAACATGCCAAAGGATTCTTATATTAAATACATCAGCAGGCCTCGAAATTTCAAAAATTTGTGTAACCCAAAAATAGTTCTGGGTCACGATGTTCACGTAACCTGTTGTTCGGTTACGTAGGACTGGGTTGCATAACCCATTGGCTACGTAAACAGGTTAGCCAAATTTTTTTTTCTGAAAATGAAGAAAATGTGTATTATATATTATTATATATATATCATTACAATAAAATACAAAATCGTTTTGAGAGTCCTTGAAACAGCAGCTGATGGCAATATTCTCAAACTGCGATGTAACATGTGCAACTTATTCGTCAGAAATTCAGCAAGAAGCACCCAGGCATGGAATAAAAGACACGGTGTTGAAAAAAATAAAATGTGAAATGTGTAGAAAGTAAAACAAAAGCAGACAAAACTTTTCTAAAGTCATCGTGAAATGACCACTTCTGGAATGTTTTTATGTTTACAGAGTCAATTTTCGCTTTTGAGCCGTTTTGCATATCGAATCTGCGGTCCGGAGAATCGGATCCGGAGATGAGAAATTACTGCATTCACACTGATTTCCATCCACTTCCATGTGCGTGCTGTCCCGCGCTGTAGAATTGACCCGCATTTGATTGGATGAATTCAGGCTTTGTATGTTGGGAGTTGTGTCCCCTTGATATCGCATGCTTCCGTTGTTTTGCGCCATCAGAATGTCAGTTTTTTTCGTTTCGAACCTCCGTGTTTTTATTTCTTTCTGATGCAAAATCACATGTTCATGATACTAATTCCATAATAAAAAACGTGTATAAACTCCGAAGCATGATTCGAAGATACCATAGAGGAGAAATATAGACCGGTAAGGCAACGATTGATGACCGTCACTGGGCCGGTCGTCCTGACATTTTCAATGGCACTCGTCATACCGTAGGCGTAGCGCAAGTCAATTGTTTACGTAACCGATTATTCGTTCTGCAGAATTTACAACCACGTAACCGATCGTTTCGGTTACGCCAAATTTCGAGGGCTGATCAGTGTCTAGTGCACCAGTCATAATATGTTGCACATTTTCAGCTTATTTCTCAATTGCTTGAGGGAAGACGAGGGGTTTTGTGAGTCTCCCCCTCATGTTCTGTTTCGGGCGATAGCTGGCTGTAAAATACCAGATCTATATCGTTTGCTCCAACAATTTTACTGCCCGCCAGAACAATCCTGAGGGAATCTCCTACTGAGGACATCAGAGATATTGTGAACATGATGAAAAGTTGTTGTGTAGTATGGCAATATTAGTGAAAAGCATGGTCAAGCATTTTTTCTTTGACCAGCCATGCAAGACAATTGTCATTCTCAAATAAAAATTTTCAGGTTTGAAATAGCATGAACATCCTCTGTTCAAACAGAGTAGAAAACAGTCGACTGATTAAATTTTACAGTATAAAATGATACCAGATGAAATGACCCAAGTCCGAATGAGTTGTGACTGTCAAAATTCCATTCGTTGTTAGACATTGTCCGTGACTGGCCTGCTATTTCCAGGCTTGGCTGTTCGATATGAATCAACAAACACCAACCGCAGCGCATTTATATATTATCTTTTAATGGTGTGTATTTTACACATGCCTAGATTTTCTGGTAACTCTTCTGAATGTTATAGCATTGCAGGATTTGCTAAGCTAAAGAAAGAAGATAAAGATGAGATCTTAGAAAAACTGGGGAAAGGGGAAAAACCGTGAGTACACATAGTTGACCTATAAATAAGAATAGTTGCGAGGAAGTTTCTCTATCCTATCTGTAGAACCAGGTTGTTTTAACTGTTCTTAATTTGTATGGAAAGGTCAGTAACTGTTTGAAAGTTGTTTCACAAATAGACATGATGAGATATTAGTAACTTGGATTTTGTTTTTCAAAACATAAAAATAGTTGTAATCAAACAGACAAATATACAAACAATTCTTCATTTTGAAGATTTTGAAGATACATGTATTCAGCTGTGTTATACATGTGTAGCACTGACAGCATGCCTGTACTATGTTATGGACTACAGGAAGAAGAGAAAGGGTGAGGGTGATGCTAAAGGAAGTGCAGCGAAAAAGGCAAAGAAAGGAGAAACTGCTGAAGAGAAAGCCCTCAAAGTGAGTTCTCAATATATCCAGCTTGAATTTGTACATGTTGTATGCCTTGTTCAAAGCTGTGACACAAAGTATGGTGATTAAAAACAACAGATATTTTTCTGATTGATGTTTGAGGAATATGGAGTAAAAAAATCTCTAACATGAAAGGAATTGGTGATTATAACTGAAAAGAATGGTCGAATACATTTGCAGTATGTGAAAATTCTGAATATTTGAATAGTATAATGACATTCGAATATTGGAGATGGCCCCCTTAGTGTAGCAATATGCCTTTTTGTTTCCAGCTTATTAACACGTGGTAGGCGATCGAAATAACCAGCAAACATATTTCTAACTTGTGGAAACAATGTCATATTATCAGGGGATGAGAAAAGGCTGTGTAAGCACTGTAAGAGGTATAATTTTAAATGTAAAGGTAGGCCCGTATCAGCTATGAATACACCTCAAACATCAGATGAGAACAGGATGACATTGATTGGCTATTGCAGTGTGACCTGTGTGTTGACCTCCCATCGTTCTATTTTCTCACAATCTGATTGGCTCCTCAGCTACCTTCAACACATTGACTTCAACCTTGACCTCCCGCTGGTCTAAATTTAGCAATGGTTTGTAGAAATATAATCTGTGAGCGATTTTATTCATCATTGAGTGTTCTCATATATTTTTTTTGTGTTTAATTCCAATAAATAAATTAGCCTGAACCACCTACTATATGAAATAACTGCTTCAACAAATGTTTGCAATTTAGCTCAGTGAGTGTGGCATCAATACTGGCATTACAGTCCTGAACATGCGGTTACGTCAGTTGATCTGCAACAACAACAAGCTGACTTCATTTTGCCGTCATAATTTTATTGAAGAAATATTTCTACTGGAGAAAAGTTCATACTGTCATTTTGTTTGCCTAAATTCCTTCTGCCTACATTCATTCACATCAGACAAATTTTACAGGTCCGGCATGAGTAGAGATACAAAGCCTCCAACCTTGGACATCATGCACTGTGTGCGTGCAGTGACGGGTCTACCAAACCAATGAATATTCGAATAAAGCTACCGAATATCCGAATGCCAAAATTCACCATTTGTTTCAGCGCTATTGGTGGTTTCCCTTAATTTATTAACACATAGAAATACTCAAATCTGGATACCAAGCATGAAATTATATCATTTATTATCATTTACATGGGAAAACTTCCCAGAATTCCTTTTTAACTTTTCTATTGTCTTGATCATAATATGAGAACTTTGAAGGCAAGATAATTATCCTGACAGGAACAAAGTCAGCTGATATGGAGTTTCCGAGATGAACTTCAGAAGCATGTATCTAATGATGCTCTCAGAGGCCTGTTGGAGTACAATGACCAGGATGTCTCGAAAGGAGAAAGCAAGGTTAGGTTATCAATATTTTAATGAACATTGATATATTTTTAGCAGGTTGGGTGGAAATCTCTTGAAGGCAGCTTTGACACACATGAACACAGGGTTCCTACTGGTCCTTGATCTTCTGGACTTCCTTGAAATCTCAGAAAATGAATTCCAGGAACTAGAAATCCTTTAAATTTGACAATATTCGGAAAGAATCCTGGAAAAAAATAATTACTTACGCTAACCAGAATCATGATCGATACAATTGCAGTAATTTGGGAGAAAACGAAATGACTGTCATAGCAGGGCCTTGTTGGGAGCTATGTACCATTACGGTAATCTCTCTAACAATTCGATCACAGGAAGTGAGATTTCCAACCATAAAATTTGGGGGTGATTAAATTTATTAGAACAGGAAGTTGATTAAATAGTTCAAATTCATGCATATAATTCATTATTTCTTTATTATTTTGATGATTTTAGAGGGTAATCAAATTTATTAGAATCACTGATTAAATTTTGTCACCAAAATTGGGGTTGATTGAATTTTGATAGGGGGATTGAATTATTAGAGGGATTACCATAATGAGTTAATCTCCTGATGAATCAAGAAATTGATAATAAGGTCCCGAGAAAATTCATTTTAACAGTCCTGGTAAAAGTTTCTTTAAAGCTGGAAAAGTCCTGGAATGTTGTCTTTAACCAAGGCTAGGAACCCTGTCAATAGAAAGGAGTGGTATTACTGAAACTGATCTTTCAATTTCTCAAATTAACATTGTACAAGCATGATTGTTTTCCACTTATTCAGTGAGATTTAGAAAATAAATGTATAACATAAACTGCTGAATCAATTCAGTTTCTTCATGTATTCCATACTAAGTTGAGAATCGACTGACTAAGTAACATGCTAACTCTCTTTGGTAGCTTTTGGACACTGTCAGTGATTGCTTGGCATTTGGTGCCTTGAAGAGATGCCCAGAGTGCAAAGATGGACAACTTGTATACAGGTAAATCTTTCCACGAATTCAATTAAACATTGCTCTATCAGTCTTTGAAATGTAAAACTTAACACGAGTAAAATGAATTTAATCTTCGGAAAAAACAACTGATGCAAATTGCCTGATTATCTGCGCTGATCACTGAAAATCTGCAGTGTGGTGACGGTCACAGTTTGGGTTCATTTACATGAAGAGTGGACCGATGGGGTGGAGTTCTCAAGTTTTGGTGATGGATTTCATTAATTACGTTTCACATATTATTTTTGTTTTTTCAGTACCACAGGATACAAGTGCACAGGGAATGTTACAAGTTGGACCAAGTGTATGCATATAACTAAAAATCCGGAGAGAAAACCCTTCAAAACTCCTGAAGAATATCACGATGTGGACATTCTGTGAGTTGTATTTTATTTTGTGAATGTTAGTACCAGTTGCATGACATGGAAGGTTGCCGGTGAGGGAATTTTGTGCATCTAGTGATTGACTAGAAACCTTTCCAATTTGACTGATTTGATCAAGATCAAATTTTAGTTCTTGCAATACCTTGGGGGATGGCTGAGCTCTACAAATTGACACTACCATTCATATGCAAACCGTGATTGACTAGGAGCCTATTCAATTTGACCAACCGTTTAGACAATATGTAACGTACTGGTGATGGATCGGTTATTGAAAATGACAGTGACCTATTATTTTTAGGCCAAAATAAGTTTTTATGGTAATTTATGAAGAATCTTTTTTGAAGGATAGACTCAATGTGTGTGTGTTGTTTTGGTTTCTGCAGTCGAGGGTTTGCACAGGCATACATTGAAGCCTGTAAGGTTCTTGTTTCTTCAGTAAAGAAACAAATATCTGATTTTGTAGAAAGAAGTACAAATACAAGAAGCGAGATCGGGTTTTCCCTACGATGACATTAGATCTGACAGATGGTCCAGTAAGTTCATCACTGGAGTCTGCCGATGGGTGAGTTATGAATCAGAACATTTTCACTTTGTCTCCAACTCCATTTTTGTCACTTCAATCATGCCCTGTATCCTCCACAGGGTCATCTACATGTGTATGATAAATCCTTCAAATTTCGCCACTATAAAATTCGGGGGTGATCAAACTTGTCAGGATAGAATGTTGACCAAATACTCTAAAATCACACAGATAATTTATTGATGGTCCCTCATCCCGTAAGTGGAAAGGGACTATTGAAATGCTGTTCGTTCATCTGCCCCAAAAGTTGTGAATGCTATATCTCAATAAGATGAAGCGCTATAGAGCTAGATCTTTGATACACTGCTGTCCTATGGGGTCCTCTAGGTCAAGTTCACTCAGGACTGATCTTCACCTATTTATGAAGACCTGCTAGCTACTCGACTTATTCATTTTTTTAATGATTTTGAAAGGTGATGAAATTTAGTAGAACAACTCATAAAATGGTTTTCACAGAATAGGATTGAATTATATTAGAGGATTGACTATGCTTTATTACTCAGACCCTTGGTGGACTCCATGGTGACCGAGATTTGGATGGTATGTCTGTTAATTGTATGATGCTTGAATTATGTTTGTCCATTCTTTGAATTTTATCAGCTCCTCAAAGCCACTGGCAGGTGCAAAATTTGTGATAGTTGGCAAAACAACTAAACCAAAGGCGGCTTTGACCAAAGAGATATCTAGCCTGGGGGGACAGGTTGTCAGCAAGGTGGACAGCACTGTGGCTGCCTGTATCAGCACAAAAGGTAAAATATTCACGAACATACAAATTTGAGATTGTTGGCAAAATATTTGACTGAAGAGTTTCGGTGGGGATGGAGTGGGGGCGGGGGTCAAGTACACAGACAGCACTGTTGCTGCTCGTATCAGCACAAAAAGTAAATTAATGAATGATCACAATTTGAGATATGTTTGCAAAGTAGTTGACCGCAGAGATTCTGATAGATGGACAGCACTGTGGCTGCATGTATCAGTACAAAAACATAACGTGAACTCCCTACTCGGCACAATAAAACTATATATAATTTGACTTTTGTTGATCTCTTTGTACCACTGGTACTGATAGGGTAGACTGAATGATTTCAGCTATATTTTGCTAGGACATCTTATTATCTCTGTGTTTTATGAAAACAAAAAAATCTCGGGAATGGTAGCACTATTGAGACTAACTAATTTATTTTGCATTAACTGTGAGTTCTGAGATAGGAAATCTCATGTGCAAGAAATTAGTCTCAATGATGCTACTTCTCCAGAGTTTTTGTATTTTAGCTTAATAGTTTATTTTCTATAGAATTTCACTGTTTTGACAGATGAGGTGGAGAAGAACAGTAAAGGTATCAAGGATGCCAAGAAAAGTGACGTACATGTTGTAGATGAGGGAATACTTGAGGCGTGTAAGAAAGGAGGCGTAGCTCTCATGATACAGCAGCACAGCATTGCAAAATGGGGGTCAGATGTAAGTAAACCAGATGGCCTCTTAGTACAAGATGTATCAGCTTGGTCTTGGAATAACATTAAAAACTCAAATATTTGGGATAAATTTGGAAGATTCATCAGCATAATATAATTTTCATTATTGAGATCCATTACATTAATTTCAGGAGTTGCAGTGGTATAATGTAAATAATAGTTTCTGTCTGGCATAAAAAAAAAGTTAAGAAATAGATATTTCAGGGTGTTTTGCTGTTTCTTACATACTGGACGCTTGCTGTGACAGTAATTTAGCCTTTGTCCAAAGTTCTTGTATAATTGTGTAAATGACTTCCTTTAACAATTTGCAGCCAGTAACTCGCATTATTGAGCCATCGACATCAAAGAAGAGCTCTGGGAAGTCAGCAGCTTACATTGCCAAAAGAGATGGTAATATTCTCTTTGTCCTTTTGCACCTGTTAAACCTTGGCTTGCCACCCCTTACTGCTTTGAGGTGTACTTGAGGTGTAGTTGAGGTGTACCTGTGAGGTGTACCCTCAGATATTATGAGGTGTATTTGAGGAGTAGATGAGGTGTAGTTGAGGAGTAGATGAGGTGTAGTTGAGGAGTATCGAAATATGCAAATTAGTACACCTCAGTGAGGTGTACACCTCAGGTGAGGTGTACACCTCAGGTGAGGTGTACCCCTCAGGTGAGGTACTAACTGAGGTGTACTTGAGGCATATCCAATTTTGAAAAATGTATTCATACCTCCATTGAAAATAGGTACCAGGCATATTTGTATTCTCATTTTTTAGTGAACACCGCTCAGTAGATTGATCCCCATCCTCCTCCTACAATAACTTTGCTGCAGCATTTTTCACTACAAAGCCTACAACTAACATATGAGCAGCCAAACTTGAAAGTAGGGGAAGGTGACCGTGTATGTCGGAAAATGGTAGCACCACACTTATAAAGGAGCTTCAACATTGACTCACAAGTGCCCCAATTGCCACACAGAGGATTCCAATGCAAAAGCATACAAGGGACCAATGTATTTGGGAAGTGACAGTTAACATATCCATTTTGGAAATATATCTGGATGGTTGACAACATATCCACAGGTGCCAAAGTTTGCATGAGATTAACAATAGTTTCTCTGTAAATTATACAACAGTGCCCATTAACTGATTGCTATGATAATTTGAAGAGAAGAATGTTACAGCAGGTTTTAGTTTGATGTATTAGTGTCCTGGTGTCAAAATAATAATAAAAATAAAATAAAAATTGAGTTTACATAACATTTTTCATGTTGTTTAGAGGTTCAGGAGGTGTACTTGAGGTGTACGTAGGTAATTTAAAAGTGAGGTACATGTTTTTTGACAAAGTCAATGAGGTGTACTTGAGGTGTAGGTAATTTAAAGTAACATTCATGCCAGAATGATGATCCAGCATAGACATGTAAAGAAAAAATTAAATTTAATGCCATGTTCAGCAATATTTTGTCTATTTAGCAAGTATGTATATTTTTTATCATTTAGAAAGTGATCGTATAACAGTATTTTCATTATTTTGGGATACAAAACGAGTAATTAGCGAGTATGAATAAAAGATTGTGCTGGCAATTATTTACAATAAGTGGATGGTATATTATGCTCAATTTCATGACAAAGTCCACCATATATCTTGGGTGTAGGTGGATAACTGTATCTTATGTTCATGCCAAGCTTGTTACGGTGGAGTGTAGGAAATACTTGAGATGTAGATAAATTATGAGGTATAAGTACATACATGTACTTGTATACTTTTGTACATGCATATTTTAGCAAAGTCCATGAGATGTACTTGAGGTGTAGGTAAATTACAATTATATATTTTGACAAAGTTTATGAGGTATCACTCACTGTTAATTA
Organism: Hanleya hanleyi; assembly: GCA_036873755.1. Lineage (NCBI taxonomy): Eukaryota > Metazoa > Mollusca > Polyplacophora > Lepidopleurida > Hanleyidae > Hanleya > Hanleya hanleyi. Next base: position 104,791 of record JAVTVY010027815.1, read on the forward strand.
TTATTTGTTAATTAAACAAGGGCTGTACTTATTTCAAACTGTCAGACTGAATTGGTGTATGTTACAATAGAATATTAGACTAAGGCAGGAACATCCAACTGAGACATAGAGTTAAAAAGTATTAAGAAAATAATTAAAGAAGAGCTCCAGCTGAGAATGTATATGCAGGTGACAAGAAATAGCAGAAGTAGATTTTATGTATTGTAAACTGGAAAACAAGGTATGACCTGTCAAGTGGTTCTTTTATTCATAGAGGGTGTATGAGATTTACAGTTAGCCAACCCATTTATTGATTTATTTTAAAATATAGCGCTTAAATGAACTAAGAAATGTACTTTAAAATATAAATAAAACATTTAGTTGATCATGTTGATGGGCAGTGAAATCTGTATGGAAGCCAAGGTAAACTTGAGGTGTACAAAAATTACAAGTATATTTTGACAGTCCCAGAGGTGTACTTGAGGTACATGCATAGTTTGGCAAAGTCCATAAGGTGTACTGGAGGTGTAGTATATAACATATCTATTTTTGACAAAGTCCATGAGGTGTACTTGAGGTGTAGGTAGATTACACGTATATTTTGACAAAGTTCCA
>JAVTVY010027816.1:0-10427 GCA_036873755.1 Hanleya hanleyi
GGACCGGCTGGATATCTAGGCTCTTCTGAGCTGTGGGTATAGGCGGGCTCTCCGTGATCGCATCACCAGTGGCATTCTCCTCCCCGGGTTCATCTTGAGTGGATCTGTCCCTCCTGGGTGCCTCTTTAATGGAAAGTTGTCCCTCATGCCGTGGTGACGGACCATGAATCAAACGCTCATGCCGTTTTAACTGACTGGGTCGTTTGAAGAGTTGACCACATTCTTCGCATGGACGCTTGGGTGGCCCATGAATTGAACGTTCATGGCGCTGTAAATGATCTGGGCGCTGAAACGACAGTGTAGGCCTACATATCGTACAGCTATACCGGGCGGTTCCATCGTGCTTGGTAGCCTCATGGCGGCGCAAGTCTTGCCGGCGAGTGAATGATTTCGAGCACGTAGTACAAGTGAACATATTGGTGGTTGGCAGAGTGTCTGATGAAACGGCCAGGCCGTTTCCTTTTTATAACAAGCTAGCTGTTGATCTATTTTTAGCACAATCAGTTCAACTTGGACGTCAGCGACAAGAACCCGGATGTAGGCGCGGACTTCAGCGACAAGAACCCGGATGTAGGCGCGGACGTCAAACAGGTGCACGCTCCTGTGGTGCACCCTGTACCCTCGGATGTTCACGAATGTTCCACCATCCCCGACTTCTACCAGGCCCAGGTCCAGAAGCTCTCATGTCCTGCATGTGAATAGTCAGTCATATTGTGTGTGTGTGTGTGCATGTTTGCGTCTGTGTGTATGCATCTGGGTGAGTGTGTGTGTGTACGTGTGTGTACGTGTGTGTGTATGTGTGTGTATGTGTCTATGCGTCTGTGTGTATACGCCTGAGTGCGTGTGTGTGTGTGTGTGTGTGTGTGTGTGTTTTGACTTCCTGGTTTAACACTAACAAAACAGGCCTATAACACACCACTTCACGTCCTGGCACTCTATCAGTAATTTTTATGTGGGGACATGGTCAGTTAGGAGTGCCGAAAAATGGGGGGAAGCTGGTGGGGAGATATTCGCCCCCCCCCCCTCCCCCACCCTAAATCAAAGTGGGCCCCCAGTAGTATCTAAAACACCGATTCCTTAGTATTTTCAGGGTACCCGAAAAACAGCTGCAATCGGGAACCCTCCAAATGAGGTAGAATTTACTTTTATGACATGCAGGAGTGTGAACATGATAGGACATGTACTGAAGTGTGACGTCATGTATGACGTCACTATTTGGGGTACCCAAAAAAGAGCGCCAATCGGGAACCCTCCTTTTCGGGAACCCTCTAAGTAAGGTAGAATCGGTCTTTTATGACATGCAGGAGTGTGAGCATGATAGGACATGCACTGAAGTGTAACGTCATGTATGACGTCACTTCCGGTCTGCGTCAATCGGGCGTGTGTATTCCTCCGCGGTGATTCGGTCTGGTGGGGATGCGGTCTGCCTCCGCGGAGAAAAAGTAGTCACAAATTCTCCGGCATTCTCCGGCAATCTTCAGGGACGAGAGGGGTCCCCAGTGGACCGATTGGGTCGAGTGAGGTATCAAGGTGAAGCATTCGTGAAGGGGCATCTGATGGGCTGGGTGTGGGGTTGAAATATCGGCATTCTGCGCATGCGCTGTGGCCAAAGGGTATGAAAATAGACGTTTTGGAGCTAGAGGAGCCACTAATGGTACAATGGGGTCATATGAGGTATCAATGTGAAGCATTCGTGAAGGGGCATCTGATTGGACTAGCGGCTCGGGCGTTGTCACCATTCTGCGCATGCGCAGACAGGGAATTGTGGGAAAAGGGTATGGAAATAGACGTTTTGGGATCTACGGGAGCCCCTAATGGGCCGATGGAGTTGTATGAGGTATCCATGTGAAGCCTATGTGAGGGGGCATCTGACTGGACTAGTGGCTCGAGCGTTGTCACCATTCTACGCATGCGCAGACAGGGAATTGTGGGAAAAGGGTATGGAATAGATGTTTTGGGATCTAGGGCAGCCCCCAATAGGCCGATGGAGTTGTATGAGGTATCCATGTGAAGCCTATGTGAAGGGGCATCCAGTCATGGGTGGGTGCATGTAAAAATTTTCCTGAAAAAAACCCCGGAACATGGACTTTATCGAAAAATCCTGGAAAATGCCTATATGGGGTATGGAGGTATATAGGTCGCCGGGCTTAACGAGGCTTGCCTATCAATAGAGTTATCTCCCCCTAGTTCCAGGATAGGTGTATGTAAAAAAATTCCTGAAAAAATACGGAACACGGACTTTATCCTAAATTACGGGAAAATGCCTATATGGGGTATGGGGGTATAGGACCATCCTGGGAAACCTACTTCTCGACATTTGCGGTATAGGTTGTGGGGGTCTCGTGTTCTTAGTCTCGTCAAGACAAACATGATAGGAAGTGTCGCGGAGCGAATCGTTGAAATTTTTGGAAAAAGTTCAGGGAGACCCATATAGTCCCATACTAGGGGTATAGGACCAATGTTTGTCCCACTGGGAAACCTACTCCTAGACATTTGCGGTATGGTTGTTTGGATTTGTTTTCTTAGTCTCGTCATTTAGAACATGATGGACCGCTATGGGTCCGAATGGGTCGTGAAAAGTGCCAAAGTGAAGCTTGTTTGGGTTAGAGTCAGAATTGTGTGTTTTTAAGTGCAAGTCGCGTTAATCTGCGCATGCGCAGTTGGTTGTAGTAAGTCAAGTGGCCATTTTGGGGCAGTACATGAAGGTATTTGGGGTCGAGATGGGCTATTCACGGTTCGAATGCGTCGTGGCATCTTGTCGTTCTCATCGTGCAGACCTCGATTTGAGGGCTGTCCACAGCATCTGTGACGTCATTGGTGACGTCATCAGTAGGAGTAGTAGCGAAAGTGAGCATTTTGGGGCAGTGAAGGATGGTATTTGGTGTAGAGATGGACCATTTTGTAGCTCTCGGGGTGTAGACCCCGATTTGGGGGCTGTTCACAGCATCTGTGACGTCATCAGTGACGTCATCAGTACGAGTAGTAGCGAAAGTGTGCATTTTGGGGCAGTGAAGGAAGGTATTTGGGGTAGAGATGCTTCATCCTCAGTCCGAATGCGTCGTGTGGAGTGTCATCTTTTAGTTGTCGGCGTGCAGACCTCGATTTGAGAGCTGTCCACAGCATGTGTGACGTCATTGGTGACGTCATCAGTAGGAGTAGTAGCGAAAGTGAGCATTTTGGGGTAGTGAAGGATGGTATTTGGTGTAGAGATGGACCATCCTTGGTCCGAATGCGTCATCGGAGGTGTCATGTTGTAGCTCTCGGGGTATAGACCCCGATTTGTGGGATATCCACAGCATCTGTGACGTCATTGGTGACGTCATCAGTACGAGTAGTAGCGAAAGTGGGCATTTTTTAGCAGTGAAGGATGTTACTTGGTGTAGAGATGGACCATCCGCGGTGCGAATGCGTCGTTTGAGGTGTCATCTTGTAGCAACGCCCACCAACGCCATTCTTAATGCTTCAACGCCCTGGTGAAATAGCTCAGAAGCTCTGATATTCCATGGAATTGCCACCAATTCTTGGAACTGCAGTGACGCCCGTCGACACCCGTCGTTACACCTTAACACTCTAACATAACGCCATGATATAGACCGGAGAGAGAACAACAGCAACAACAACAAGGATGACACATGAGAGAACAACAACAACAAGAAGTTTTTTTCATATAGTTTATTCTCCCCAATGTTACATCATACCCACGCTGAGGGAGCCGCGTTGGGTATATTTACAATTCAAGAAGATTCTTGTCCAATCAGAGGCCACCATTTGCATCTGTCATATTCGTTCCTGTCCGTTAGATGTATTCTCGGCTACTCTTGTCCAATCAAACGTCGCCATTTCAGAAAGTTCCATCTTCGGCCATGTTCGCTCTGAACCGTTTGTTCTAATCGTCATCGGGCAGGCCAGGATACCGTTGAGGAAACATATCCTCAGATAGTTGTTTGCGCATTCTGAGTATCTATCAGTGCATGGGTGAATACTTTCATCCGATGGGGTGGTGGGTCAGTTTAACCACGAAGAACGTAACATTGGTGACCCTCTCCACTATCCACTTGGTGTTGGGACGCTGTTCATAGGCCCATTCCAAGGGATCCACAGTGTCCAGTTGGGCCAGCATCGTCTCTAGCGACGCCCGATTGGTGATTGTGAAAGGATGGTCGTACACTGGGTTGATGGCACTGGAATAGAAATAGCACAATTCACGCGTCATTTTATGGATAAGATGTACCCAAATGCTACATTTAATGTGAAGGACGTAGGTTGGTCATTGAAGATGGCTTCCACGTAGCTGCGTAGACGGGCGAGGTCGGTCAGTCGGAAATTGTACAAGTCCAATATGGGGCGATGACGGTGGAAGCAGTGTCGGATCATGGACCAATGGCGTCGATACATCTCACTCACTGAATGATCTTCGGGTAAGAGATCGCTGGGAACATCCACCGCATCTTCCAGAAAATGTTCGTTGTTGTCAGGTGTATGACTGGAAACAGTAATGCTAGGGACCGGCTGGATATCTAGGCTCTTCTGAGCTGTGGGTATAGGCGGGCTCTCCGTGATCGCATCACCAGTGGCATTCTCCTCCCCGGGTTCATCTTGAGTGGATCTGTCCCTCCTGGGTGCCTCTTTAGTGGAAAGTTGTCCCTCATGCCGTGGTGACGGACCATAAATCAAACGCTCATGGCGTTTTAACTGACTGGGTCGTTTGAAGAGTTGACCACATTCTTCGCATGGACGCTTGGGTGGCCCATGAATTGAACGTTCATGGCGCTGTAAACAACTATCTGAGGATATGTTTCCTCAACGGTATCCTGGCCTGCCCGATGACGATTAGAACAAACGGTTCAGAGCGAACATGGCCGAAGATGGAACTGTCTGAAATGGCGACTTTTGATTGGACAAGAGTAGCCGAGAATACATGTAACGGACAGGAACGAATATGACAGATGCAAATGGTGGCCTCTGATTGGACAAGAATCTTCTTGAATTGTAAATATACCCAACGCGGCTCCCCCAGCGTGGGTATGATTTAACATTGGGGAGAATAAACTATATGAAAAAAACTTCTTGTTGTTGTTGTTCTCTCATGTCATCCTTGTTGTTGTTGCTGTTGTTGTTCTCTCTCCGGTCTATATCATGGCGTTATGTTAGAGTGTTAAGGTGTAACGACGGGCGTCGACGGGCGTCACTGCAGTTCCAAGAATTAGTGACAATTCCATGGAATATCAGAGCTTCTGAGCTATTTCACCAGGGCGTTGAAGCATTAAGAATGGCGTTGGTGGGCGTTGCTACAAGATGACACCTCACACGACGCATTCGCACGGCGGATGGTCCATCTCTACACCAAGTAACATCCTTCACTGCTAAAAATGCCCACTTTCGCTACTACTCGTACTGATGACGTCACCAATGACGTCACAGATGCTGTGGATATCCCTCAAATCGGGGTCTATACCCCGAGAGCTACAACATGACACCCCCCATGACGCATTCGGACCAAGGATGGTCCATCTCTACACCAAATACCATCCCTCACTACCCCAAAATGCTCACTTTCGCTACTACTCCTACTGATGACGTCACCAATGACGTCACAGATGCTGTGAACAGCCCCCAAATCGGGGTCTACATCCCGAGAGCTACAAAATGACACCTCCCATGACGCATTCGGACCAAGGATGGTCCATCTCTACACCAAATACCATCCTTCACTGCCCCAAAATGCTCACTTTCGCTAATACTCGTACTGATGACGTCACCAATGACGTCACAGATGCTGTGGACAGCCCTCAAATCGAGGTCTGCACGATGAGAACTACAAGATGACACCCAACACGACGCATCCGAACCGTGAATAGCCCATCTCGACCCCAAATACCTTCATGTACTCCCCCAAAATGGCCACTTTACTTACTACAACCAACTGCGCATGCGCAGATTAACGCGACTTGCACTTAAAAACACACCATTCTGACTCTAACCCACACAAGCTTCACTTTGACACCTTCCACGACCCATTCGGACCCATAGCGGTCCATCTCTACCCCCAAACACACACCCACATACCCCCCATAATGCCTGCTTTCTATACTACGGCCAGACTGCGCATGCGCAGAGTATTGACAACGTACGAACCATTAGTGTAATCAAGTGCTCCTGCATGAGAGCTTCAAAATAAGACCTCATACGACACCATTGGACCACTAGGGACTCACCTAGACGCCAAAACGTCCACCCCGTATGGACCTATACACCCATAGCAATGCAGTATAGGCATATGGGCCTACCCAGGCCTCGGTGACTTTTTCCAAAAATTTCACCGTTTCGCTCCGGGACCCTTCCCATCGTGTTTTAAATGACGAGACGTGAAAAACAAATCCAAACAACCATACCGCAAAATGTATAGAAGTAGGTTTCCCAGTGGGACAAACATTGGACCTATACTCCCCATATAGAGAGAGAGAGAGAATTAGGGTTTAACGTCGCATTCAGCAATCTCCCCATATAGCCAGCCTATAGGCCTATATACAGACCTCGGTCACTTTTTCCAAAAATTTCACCGTTTCGCTCCGGGACCCTTCCCATCATGTTCTAAATGACGAGACTAAGAAAACAAATCCAAACAACCATACCGCAAATGTATAGAAGTAGGTTTCCCAGTGGGACAAACATTGGACCTATACCCCCATAACCCGTATATGGGTCTATATTCAATTCAATTCAATTCTTTATTGGCACTAACACAATTCACATTGGTTATGGCCGAGAAACCATATCAAACACACAATAGTTCAGTGTACTACAAGAAATAGTAATACAAAGTGAAAACATGAGTAACAAGATACCTAACAGCCAGTGCTATTACCTGGAAGGACTTCTCCTGTTAAAACTCTCAGAAATAAATTTTGCGAAGAGTTCGGTGGTCTTAAATGTGTCACATTGTAGAAGTTTAGTGAATACCTTTTGGATATGATACATAGAGTTCGGAACATCGATGGATAAATCCCATGGTACTTTTTCAAAAATTTCACCGTTTCGTGCCGGGACACTTCCTATCATGTTTGTCTTGACGAGACTAAGAAAACAAATCCAAACAACCATACCGCAAATGTCTAGAAGTAGGTTTCCCAGTGGGACAAACATTGGTCCTATACCCCTAGTATGGGACTATATGGGTCTCCCTGAACTTTTTCCAAAAATTTCAACGATTCGCTTCGCGACACTTCCTATCATGTTTGTCTTGACGAGACTAAGAAAACGAGACCCCACAACCTATACCGCAAATGTCGAGAAGTAGGTTTCCCAGGATGGTCCTATACCCCATACCCCATATAGGCATTTTCCGGATTTTTCGATAAAGTCCGTGTTCCGTATTTTTTCAGGAAAAATTTTACATACACCCACCTGGAACTAGGGGGAGATAGCTCTATTGATAGGCAGGCCCCCTTAAGCCCGGCGACCTATATACCCCCCATACCCCATATAGGCATTTTCCAGGATTTTTCGATAAAGTCCGTGTTCCGGGGGTTTTTTCAGGAAAAATTTTACATGCACCCACCCATGACTGGATGCCCCTTCACATAGGCTTCACATGGATACCTCATACAACTCCATCGGCCCATTAGGGGCTGCCCTAGATCCCAAAACGTCTATTTCCATACCCTTTTCCCACAATTCCCTGTCTTCGCATGCGTAGAATGGTGACAACGCTCGAGCGACAAGTCCAGTCAGATGCCCCCTCACATAGGCTTCACATGGATACCCCATACGACTCCATCGGCCCATTAGGGGCTCCCCTAGATCCCAACACGTCTATTTCCATACCCTTTTCCCACAATTCCCTGTCTGTGCATGCGCAGAATGGTGACAACGCCCGAGCCGCTAGTCCAGTCAGATGCTTCTTCACGAATGCTTCACATTGATACCTTATATGACCCCATTGGACCATTAGTGGCTCCCCTAGCTCCAAAACGTCTATTTTCATACCCTTTGGCCACCGCGCATGCGCAGGATGCCGATATTTCAACCCCACACCCAGCACATCAGATGCCCCTTCACGAATGCTTCACTTTGATACCTCACTCGACCCAATCGGTCCACTAGGGACCCCTCTCGCCCCTGAAGATTGCCGGAGAATGCCGGAGAATTTGGGACTACTTTTTCTCCGCGGAGGCAGACCGCATCACCACCAGACCGCATCACCGCGGAGGAATACACATGCCTGATTGACGCAGACCGGAAGTGACGTCATACATGACGTCACACTTCAGTTCATGTCCTATCATGTTCACACTCCTGCATGTCATAAAAGACCGATTCTACCTTATTTGGAGGGTTCCCGAAAAGGAGGGTTCCCGATTGGCGCTCTTTTTCGGGTACCCCAAATAGTGACGTCATACATGACGTCACACTTCAGTACATGTCCTGTCATGTTCACACTCCGGCATGTCATAAAAGTAAATTCTACCTCATTTGGAGGGATCCCGATTGCAGCTGTTTTTCGGGTACCCTGAAAATACTAAGGAATCGGTGTTTTATATACTACTGCCCCCGCTTCCGACGCCACTGTTTTCAGGTTCAGCTAACTAGAATCGTCAGGGTGAAAGCATAAACGTCATACGTTCAGTAACTTAATTTGGTCGATTATTCAAGGTTTTGATTCAAAATGTAAATCAAGTGCTGTTATAAATGAAGTAATTAATCCTTTAATAGTGATTTCATTGTATTAATTGAATATTGGTTTCCATCAACATTAACAAGAAATACGAACATGTTTTTCCTGGATACACCACTATATGCATGCCAATAAATGGAATTATCAGTGAAGTGGATAGAGGAGATAAACTAGTTTTGTCTTTAAATCCAAATATGAAGGTGCTATTACGGTAATAAATGATAATGATGGTGACATTGTTTGGATCAAATTAGATTCCAGTAAATTGAATTCCATTAATGATCTATACATTGGCATAGTTTACATCCCACCTGAACGTTCGCCAATTTGGGGTACAAAAGCCTTTGATCATCCGATTGATTTACTTGAAAAAGATATAACGTGTCTAAAGCTACAAGGAGATGTCATTCTTTGCGGTGATTTTAATGCGAGAAGTTCGTCCTTAGAAGATCTTCACTTCGACAGTGAGCCAAAGCATTCTCCTCTGCCCGCATATAATAATATTGATATTTCATGTGTAGGCTACCTGTTACTAGAAATAATCAGGATGTCTTTGTAAACACTTTTGGTAGAGAGATGGTTCAACTTTGTAGGAACACTGGTGTCTGCATATTAAATGTAAGAGCCATTGATGATTGTTTTGGTAGATTCACCTGTTACACTTCTAATGGTGCTAGCATTGTTGTTTTTTTTAGTTGATATCAAACTGCACGCACATACCAGTTATCTCATGAGTTATGCCCCTTACTTATGTCTGATCATTGCTTGATATGCACTGAAGTTAAAATAGCTATCAGAACGCATGTATCGAGTCGAAATAAGAAACCTTCTCCTCAAAATCAGCACTCAGACCATGTTCAAAAGAACGACTTAAAAACATCTAGATACAAATATCTCTGGTCCACTGACTCCAGTAACCTATTCAGTAAGTCTCTCAAATTTGCTGATTTGGAGTCAAAATGTAATAACTTTCTAATGAAACCATACTCTTCATCTCAAAATGGGATACATAACGTAAAAAAGAATTCTCTGAAATTTTACTTTCGTCTGCTGATAAGTCCCTCAGACGTGTTCAAGTTAGAAGACGTCATAGGAAAAAGAAAGAAACAATGGTTTGATACTGATTGTTCAGTTCTTAAGTAAAGTTTAACTTCTGCATGGAAAAAGCATCAGTCATCTCCTTTTGATCATTCCCTCATTCATGATCTTTTCGTGAAAATATACTCGCTCAGCTTGACGAACTGCAGTCGAATAATCCAAAGGAATATACTGGAAGCTAATTAAAAGTTTGACTGAAGAGCAGTCAAATGAAGCTGTCGATGATATAACATTTTCTGAATGGCATAATCATTTTACAAAAGTAAATTCTGGTACATCTACCACTGATATGTCAAACTTTCATAAAAACGTTTTAGATTCTCTCAGTTCACTTGAACTTGAAGATCGCCGTGATGAATGTGCAGATCTAAACTTGCTCATATCTGCTCATGAATTTCGTCCAGCTGTTAAACGTTTGAAGCGGAATGAGTCATCAGGCCTGGATCTCATTTTAAATGAAATGTTGAAATGTTCATCAGCTTACCTCATTGATCATTTTCTAAAATTATTCAATTTAGTTCTTGATTCTGGCTTCTTTCCAGCTGATTGGAATATATCATATTTAATTCCGATCTTTAAAAAGGGAGATTCATCTGTTGTGAATAAAAGGGGAATATCCTTAGCTAGTTGAGTAGTATACAAAGCGTATTTGGGG